>SKCR01048704.1:0-40174 GCA_019454045.1 Zanthoxylum bungeanum
CCTTGGGACATATTATAGAAACCAACATTCCATGCCCATGGGTGGGTTTCCCTATCACCTTTGGATGACCCCTAAAGTGTGCTAGCACTTGTGAAAATTTGCAACAAATCTTCACTAAAAGCTTCTTGCATCTCTCGACTTTGTTGGAAAAAATAGAGAGGAAATTTGGCCCTTGGCCGAATGGAGAGGGAGATGGGAGATGAAGATGGTCACGCCCAAGGCATAGAGGAAAGAGAGAATGAGTTGTGAAAAGTTGTTTATTATTTTCCAAAAATTCAAAACATATACCAAAATTCAAAAAAGGTAAATGTCTTTCAACTTTTCAAGCTTGAGTGTTTGGTAAGCAACCATCAAATCCATCAACTTCCATCAACCATAAAGTGAGGTGAAAGACAAGTGAGTGTACTTGATGTGACAAGTGGGCCCCACTCGATTCAAAATGCGAGTGGTCCCGCAAACACTCCCGGGCTCGGGTTCGCTAATTTCGAATTAATAAATTTTCCATTGCGACGTAATTAAATCAAATTTAATTAAATAATTGTGCCTAGAAAAATTACTATTCACATCGCTAACGAATTAATTCTAAATTATCTCGTTCGCTCGAATTAAAATCTAATTTTAACTCCGCGTCGAAATCCAATTTCGTATAATATATCGAATATATTATTTTATCGATTAATTCCAAATTAATCGTTCTCTCCTTTAAATAATATTTTATCCCAGATAAAATATCTCCGTAATTAATCTAGATTAATTTTCTCCCTCTTATAATAATCCCAGATTAATAAAGTGCGAGTCATACGTCATCGGTGAATCTTCGGGAAGCGACCTATGAGAACCCCAAATATGTTGGCAGTAAATCCGGTCGTCGGACTATCGGAACACGTACGTACCTAGTACTACGTTTTTACCGATTTACAAGACATGGTTGGCTTCTAGCAAAGCACCGTGCCTACCCAATTCTCAAGATATATTCTTAAATGAATATGTAATCTTTATCAGGCGTAGTATACGTAGTATTGCGTATTGCGATCCGACATCGGATGTCACGTGCTAGGCCTGGGGCTAGAATTGTGTCTGCCCCGTACGAAGCACATATCGGATCTCTGGTAACTAGTCTCTATAATCGGATAAACATGACCTAGTCATAATAACCCGATAACTACAGTATAAAAGAGCACCAGTTTCGTATCCTAGGTGATCATCATCTCCACTATGACTGGAGTGATACTTCCATCTTGACATCACACCCAATACACTACGATTCTCAATATACCCAGAAGAGGCGTACACAGAACCTGTTAAAGCCCTGGATGACCAAAACCAAATTATATTGATTGTCGCAAGTATTAGCGGTGCAAGTCTCAGGTTATGTCCCAATACACCTACCCTGATTCGGACTTCCATAGACACATAGTCATACTACCAATGGAATTTCGAGGGGTCTATCCAGAGCGAAGCTGTTTCCGTACCATCGGTAAACACAACCTCCTATTACACTTGCATGAGTATCCAATACCCAAATATATGAGAACTATGCCGTTATGCTCCGACAACGTGCACAAGTAAAATACTAGTCTATTCTGCATTATCGATGTCCTATCTCGATAATACTACGACTAAGGATATTTAATGATTATGTTGGATAATATGACCCATAGCGTCACTATTTGCACAGATCATTGTGTTGTTGTAGCAAATTAACTATGTAATAAGGAAATTGCACTCTCATCGTTTGTGATTAGATCACCATAGATATATAAATGAAGAGAGGTCCCTATAATTAGTTCCTGGATTGAGATGATATGAGACAGTATCAGTCCACGAGGATTAATCATTAAATATCCCTAGCCGTAGTATTATCGAGACTGGACATCGATAATGCGGAATAGGCTAGTATTGCACTTGTGCGCGTTGTGAGGGCACAACGGCATAGTTCTCATATATATAAGTATTGGATACTTGTGCAAGTGCGATAGGAGGTCGTGTTCACCGATGGTACGGGAAACAGCTTCGCTCTGGATAGACCCTTCGGAATCCCATTGGTATTATGACTAGGTGTCTATGGGAGGCCGAAATCAAGGTAGGTGTGTATAGTCTTAACCTGAGACTTACATCGCTAATACTTACGACAATCGGTAAACTTTAGTTTTGGTGGTGGGGATCTTAACTGGTTCTGTGTTCACCTATTCTAGGTTTATCAGAGAATCGTAGTGTATTGGATGTGATGTCAAGGACGGAAGTGTCACTCCAGTCATAATGGAGATGATGTCACGCAGGATACGGTATTAGTGCTCTTAAAGTGATGCGCATCCAATCGTGATATTATGACCAGGTCATGAATATCCGATTATAGAGACTAGTTACCAGACATCCGATATGTGTTTCGGACGGGGCAGACACTTATCCAGCCCCAGCCCTAGCACGTGATTATCCGATACTGGGCCGATACACACAATACAATCGTATACTACGCTTGATACAGATCTTAATATTCTTAAATGGATATGTCCGGAGAATTGGGTAGACTTGGTGCTTTGCTAGGAGTCGACCTTGTCTCGTAAATCGGTAGAACGTAGTACTTGGTACGTACGTGATTCGGATACTCCGACGACCGTATTTACTGCCAGATTATCCGGGGATCTCATGGGTCGCTTCCCGATAATCCACCGATGACGCACAACTTGCACTCTTGAATAATCTGGGATTATAAAGGAGAGAGAGAAATTAATCTAGGATTAATAACGGAGATGTTTTATCCGGGATAAAATATCGTCTAAAGAGAGAGAACGATTAATTCGGAATTAATCGATGTATTAATATATTCGATATATTAGACGAAATTAGATTTCGACGCGGAATTAAAATTAGATTTTAATTCGGGCAAACGAGTTAATTGAGAATTAATTCGTTAGCGACGTAAATAATAATTTCGCCAGACGCAATTATTTATTTAAATTCGATTGAATTAACGTCGCGACGTAAGCTCGGTATTTCGGAAATATCGAACCCGAACGCGTGAGTGCACGTGGGCCCACTTTCATTTGGAAACGTGTGGGGCCCACATGACACATGTCATTCTAATGCTTTGCATGTAGATTGTGTACATTGCACTCAATGTCATTGCATGTAGATAGTGTACAATGCACTCAATGTTATTGCATGGAAATTGAGTGTTTTATACTCTAAGCCATTGCATGTTTTGTGTCATAATTTTATTATTAATTTAATGAAAATTATGGCATAAATATAAATTGATTTTTGGTAAATCATTTTAATTCAAGACAACACATTTTTCTCTCTCAAAATGCTCTCTTCTCTCACGCCCAAATGGGGCAAACTGCTCACTGTTTTTCATCACAAAAAACGTGAACAATAGGGAAGCAAGAGTGGATTTTCATGGTGAAAATTCAAGTGCTAGCACACTTACAAGTCTTGCGAAGGTGGTAGGGAGGTTCGACCATGAGACGGGATCCATCCAACGAAGCTAGGAGCTCCATTTCTTCACTCAATTTTCTGTTTTTGTAGGCAGTGGACTGCATGCAGTAGGCTTACATGGCAGTGCGTTTTTTGGGTTCATTTGTCTTCAAATCGACTCTACCGATCAATGTGAGTATTCCGCTACCTCCGTTGATGTATTCATGCTTAATTTCATGTCTTGATTTGATCTTGGGACCTTAGAATAAACTAACAGATTAAACCTTCGTGGATTGATAATGTCTCATATCATCTCAATCCGGAACTAATCATAAAGACCTTTTATCATTTATACATCTTGGTAATCTAATTATAAATGATAAAAGAGCAATTTCCTTTGTCACATAGTTAATTTGTACAACAACACCATGATTTGTACAAATAGTGATGCTATGGGTCATAATTGTCCAACAGGCCTAGCATGTGATATCGATGCTGGATCGTAATACGCAATACTACGTATACTACGCTTGACAAAGATTATGTATATTCCATGTTGAATATATTTCTGGAGAATTGGGTAGGCACGATGCTTTGCTAGAAGCCAACCATGTCTTGTAAATCGGTAGGAACGTGGTACCGGGTATGCACGTGTTCGGATAGTCCGATGACTGTATTTACTGCCAACATATCCAGGGATCTCTTGGGTCGCTTCTCAAAGATTGACCGATGAGATTTGACTCGAACAAAATTAATTTGGGATTAATTATGAGAGAGAGAAAATTGACCTGAGATTAATTACGGCAAGAATTAATCTGGGATTAATTAACAGAGAAAGAATTAATTTGGGATTAATTACGTCGAGAATTTATCTAGGATTAAATTCGTTGAGAAGAGAGAACGCGATTAATTTGGAATTAATCGGCAAAATGAATTTAATAGTGAAATTAGATTTTACTATTTAATTTATTTAAATGGGCTAAAATAATATATTAGATATATTAATTGAAATTAGATTTCAATGTGGAATTAAGATTGGATTTTAATTCGTGCGAACGAATTAATTTAGAATTAATTCGTAAGCGACTTACGTAATAATATTGCAAGACATTATTATTTAATTAAATTGGATTTAATTATGTCGCAATGGTAAATTCTTTTAATTCGGAATTAAACGAACTCGGGCCCGAGCGAAGTTGCGTGTTGAATTGTCCGACTTAAATTTGGAATTTAAAGTGGGTCCCACCAACTTACTTCAAATGTCTACACAATTGATGGAAGTTGTTATTAGTTGAAAAAAAAGGCTTGGATTGCTTTTAATTCACTCAAACCTATTCCAACACTCAACTTAATATATTTAAAGTAAGTCAAACTTTGGAAGATATAAGACTTACTATAAATTCTCTCCCAAAAACTCTCTCATTGCCGAATACAATGGACCTTGGAGGAGAAATGTTTTCTTTCATTTTTGTTCAAAGCTAGCACTTAAAGGAGTGAATCAAGGTGATAGGGAAACTCACCCAAGTGTTGGAATCACTCTACAAATCTTGGAGCTTCAACATTTCAAAGAAAAAGTCTTGAATCTCATCCGATCAATGTGAGTAATTCCGCAACTCCTTTGATTTATTCACATAAAAATCACTCTTAGATGATCTTGGCACGTTCCAGGAACACTAATACCGAGAAATACTAGACCAAAACTCGAGGGTGCAACTACCAAGACTAAGGATGTCAAGTGCTTTAAATGTTTGGGCATGGGACACTATGCTTCACAATATCCCAATAGGCGCACCTTAGTGATTAATAAAAATAATGGAGAGCTGTACTCTACAGATAGTGAGGTTGAGGATGAGATGCCGAAGTTAAAGGATATTAGTAACCATGAGAGACCTGCATTCATATTGGATAATTTGTCCCTATTTATTATGTGTGCTTTGAATGCACATGTTGTAGAGAATTAGAGTGAGCAACAGAGGGAGAACATATTCCACACTAGGTGCCATGCGAATGGAAATGGGTGTAGTATTATCATAGATGATGGATGTTATTCTAATGTTGCTAGCACAACTTTAGTTGAACGATTGGGGTTGAGTTACTTGAAGCACCCCAAACCTTAAAAGTTGCAGTGGTTTAATGAGTGTGGAGAAATAAAGGTGACTAAGCAAGTATTGTTAAACTTCACCATTGGGTCGTGCACTGATGATATTCTATGTGGTGTAATATCTATGCATACATGACATATTATTTTGGGGAGGCTATGTCAGTTTGATAAAAAGGTTATTCATGATGGGTTTAAGAACCCATTACCTTATATTCACAAACACCTAGAAAGGTCTACGAGGATCATGTTAAGTTATAACTTGAGCGTGATAAGGAAAGAGTGAGGGAAAACACAACCTTGGGGGAAGCTAGTGCGAGTGGTGAGCTAAATGGGACTAAGGTTGAATCTAGTGAGAAAAACAAGACCAAAGCTGTGAGTGGTCCCAAAGGGAGTGTGAGTGAACGTGAAGGGGAAACAAAAGAGCGAGTGAAAATTTTTTTCTACATGGGTGAGGGTGAAGCGAGGAAAGATTTTAAGGCTAACAAGCTCATGCTTTTGCTAGTCTATAAGGATCACCATGTTTATTTTGCTAACACTGACCATTTTATTCTTGTGTCTATTTCATCTGTTTTGCAAGAATACAACGATGTACTGACAAAGGAAATTCCTAGTGGTTATCTATCTATTAGAGGCATTGAGCACCAAATAGACTTTATACTAGAGGGCAGTCATTCCAAACAGACCAACTTATAGAAGAAACCCTAAGGAGACAAAAGAGCTTCAAAGACAAGTGCAAGAATTGATGGACAAAGAGTATGTAAGGGAAATCATGACTCATTATGAATACTAGTGCTTCTAGTTCCTAAGAAAGATGGGAGATGGCGGATGTGTGTCGATTGTTGAGCAATCAAAAATATAACGGAAAAGTATCGCCACCCTATTTCATAGCTAGATGATATATTGGATGAATTGCTTGGTTCTAAGGTATTTAGTAAAATAGATCTTAAAAGTGGATACCATTAAATTCGTATGCAAGAGGGAGATGAATGGAAAACCACATTTAAGACCAAATATAGATTGTATGAGTGGTTAGTTTTGTCATTTGGTCTTGCAAATGTACCTAACACATGTATGAGATTAATGAATCATGTTATGCATGCATTTATAGGTAAGTTTGTTGTGGTATACTTTGATGACATCTTAATTTACAGTAAGATAATTAATGAGCACGTTCTACATTTAAGGCATGTTCTTGATGTATTAAGAAAGGAACAATTGTATGCTAACTATGACAAATGCACATTTTGCATGGATATAATTGTTTTTCTTGGCTTTGTTTTGAGTGTAGATGGCATCAAGGTAGATTTGGAAAAGTTGAAGGAAATTTGTGATTGGCCTACACTAAGAACAGTGACATAAGTCTGAAGCTTTTATGGATTAGCAAGCTTCTATAGGAGATTTGTCAAGTACTTCAGCAGTATTGCCGCACCATTGACTGATGCAGTAAAAAAGACAGTTGGTTTTCAATGGGGCGAGGCACATGAGCATTCATTCCAAGTTCTTAAAGAAAGTTATGCAGTGCACCAATTTTGGCACTACCCAACTTTGAGAAAAAATTCGTGACGCATCCGGGTTAGGTATTGGAGCGGTTCTTATACAAGAGAAGCAGTCCATGGCCTATTTTAGTTAGAAGCTGTACGGAACAACTTTGAGGTACCCCATGTACGACAAGAAGTTGTATACATTTTTAAGAGTTCTTGAGAAATGGCAGGACTGCTTGTAGCCGAAGGAGTTTGTGATCCACACAGATCATGAATCATTGAAACATTTAAAGGGTCAAGGTAAGCTGAACAAGAGGCATGCAAAATCGTTGTTGTTTTTTTGAATCTTTTCCATATGTTATACTCTACAAACAAGGTAATGAAAACATTGTTTCTGATGCACTATCACGAATGTATGCTTTACTTACTTCTTTGAGTGCAAAGATGTTTGGGTTTGAATTTATTAAAAGACCTTTATGCATGTGATGTTGACTTTAGTGATATATGCCGCAAGTGAAAAGTCTACTTTTAGTAAATTCTACCAAAATGATGGGTTTATGTTTAGAGAGAATAGATTTTGCATTCCTACTTATAGCATGCGTGAATTGCTTGTGAAAGAAGTGCACATGGGTGGTTTGATGGGCCACTTTGGTATTCGTAACACTTTAGCTGTTTTGCTTGAGCACTTTTATTAGCCTAAAAGGAAACGTGATGTTGAACATATTTGTGATAGATTTATAACATGTAAATGAGCTAAATCTAGATTGATGCCTCATGGTTTTTATACTCCTTAGCCTATGTCTAGTGAACCTTGGGTTGATATATTGATGGATTTTGTATTAGGTTTGTGTGGGACATAGAAATTGGACGACGCATGCTGTTCCAGACTCGGGGGCCTAGTTGGGAGTATGGAGTAGTCAACGGAGGACTAAACTGGAGAATAAGGGAGTCGCCACCTGGTGTGAACCGGGACAAAGATTTAAGGCCGCACTCACCCCTCGCAAGGGAAGACCTCAAACCATTGGGTTCGGAATGGTCCCTTACTTATGCAACTTGTAATGTAAAGATTTATGCAATAATCCAACCAAGCCTATGACATATATTTCCAAGTGCAACACAATCCTAGATTCACATGTTTAAAAGTATAGTTTACATCTAACATACATGAAACCAAATCTTATTGCCAAATTCACATGCTCAAAAGTAGGCCTTTGCAACAACAAGCACATAACGTCATAAGAATTCAATCATTCATGTAATATAAACACAAACAGTCATGGTAACATTTGCATGTAATGTAAAGGAAATCAAAATGACGACAAATAATATTGTAGGCGCATACCAGAAATAGAAAACTAGGGAGGTAATACAAATGCGTAGCGTAAAAATGGGGGGTAACCATATGCTAAGATGGACATGTCGTAATGTGATGCGAGAGAATCTGTTTACCGTATGCATTCGTGAAGCGTTCGTATATGTGTTCGAACGGTAAACAGAAGGTTCTCGTTCGAGTAGCGTTCGTAAACGCGTTCGAACGGGAATGAAACAGAATGCACACATTCGTATGGCTGTTGTGAACGCGTTCGATCGAACGGAAATGAAACAGAATACTCACGTTCGTGTGGCGTTTGTGAACGCGTTCGAACAGAAATGAAACAGAATGCTCACGTTCGTATGGCGTTCGTGTACGCGTTCGAACGGAAATGAAACAGAATACTCACGTTTGTATGGCGTTTGTGAACGCGTTCAAATAAAAATGAAATAGAATGCTCACGTTCGTATGGCATTCGTGAACGCGTTTGAACGGAAATGAGACCTGATGCATGATAAGGCAAAATGCATACGCGTTCGAGTTGCGTTCGTAAACGCGTTCGAATGGGAACAAACCTGATGCATGAAATGGGACGCAATACATAAACAACAAAATAAAGGGGCGCGGCGAAGTACTGCCGTAAAGGTGGCCTTTTGGGGCTCTTGATCTCTCAAAGAGAGGACCTTTAGACCAACATACTAAGCCCATGCGCGTCACATCGCATCATGCATACAAACATAAATACAATCATATCAAACTAAGTATGCCCGATTGAACACATCTTACATCCAACCGAAAACACGTCAACCGGCGCGGCAAGGCATCATGGTAAATGGCTTTAACCCCTCCCCATAGGGGATCTTTCATTCCAATTACTAAGCCCATGCGCTCGATCACATCATGCATATAAAACATAAAGACAATCATATCAAACTAAGTATGCCCGATTGAACACATCTAACATCCAACCGAACACACATCAACCGGCGCGGCAAAGCATCGTGGTAAAGGGCTTTAACCCCTCCCCATAGGGGATCTTTCATTCCACTTACTAAGCCATGTGCTCGATTGAGTCATGCACAAATAAGCAACATGCAGAATTTAAGTGACGAAAAATAAATAAACCAAAGCAACACAAAACAAAAGAGGGTGCCATTTACTCAAGTGGTACGTGGAGTTGTATCCCAAGTACAGACCGCACTACCGTCCATTCGGATTCGGCTACGGAATTTACGTCTGGGTTTCCATCCTATATACCACAAGAGACGACACTCTTCCATTCATCCAATACCCAAAACACAGATCATACACAAACAAGATTCGACAAATAAGTAAAATACAGTCAAAATAAATAACGAAAGTTACATAAACACGGGTGTGAAAAGTACCCTCAGGTCTAACCTTTTTTCCAACTTTCAGGCTTGTGTTTCACGGACGTCGGAAGGGTACAGCTCCTCAACTTCTCCGGTTCACTGGTTTAGCATCCTAGCTCACTGCTTTGCTGGTTTGCTTGCGGTTCGAACTCCGTTCTGATCCTGTTCGGCCTTTGTTTTGCTGCTCACTGCTCAGGCCACCTGTTTTGACGTTTCAATGAACTGTTCCAAGTTTGTGTGGGTTCTTAGTGCAGTTGTGTGTGATTATTTTAAGGATTATGAATGCAGTCTCTTTATGTTACTGTTTTTAAGATTTTTAGTCAATGTTTTAAGTGTATTTTGCTGCTATTTTAGGGGTTAAATTACTGCTGTTTGGGCGTGATTTAGGGACTGGTTTGGGTCAGTTTTGGTGGGAAGGGGGGCTGCTGTTCGGGGGTACTTTAGTGGCTGTTTGGGGCGTGTTTGTTTTCGGTAATGTGAGAGTGGGGGTGAAGAGAGTTGTTTGTTATTATCTGTATGAGCTAGGGGTTGGAAATTCTTTTCTTCTTTTTTTGTTTGTGATGGGCGTGAACTAGAGAGAGTGGAGAGAGAAGGTGGCTAGGTTAGTGCATGTTTATATAGAAGAGAGCTGAGGTTTGCCCTTGTCTCACAAGGAAGAGATTTGTTTCCAAATTAGGAGTGATAGGAATGGTATATACAAGATTGAGGGGGGACAAAATATTTTAAATTAGGAAGTCAACTAATCTAAATTGGTGGATATCTTATTGAATTAGGAAGTCAACAAATTTAAATTGGTAGATGTCTTATTAGATTAGGAAGTCAAATATTTTGTTAGCTTTGATTGGTTAGGATTGATTTTAATTAGGCATATCTTATTTTAATTTTAGTATATGAATTATTTAAATTAGGCATGATTTTAGTTTAAGTTGGTAATTGTTTATTTTATGTTTGGTATATGTTTTATTTAATTATTTAATTAATTTAATTATTATCTTATTTAGTTATATTTATTTATTTAAATTGGGAGGATGTGTTTTATGGGCTTTGGGGGGCTAATTGGGCTGGGGTGCGAGGCTAGCAGCAAAACCAGAAATACCGACTCCGTTCGAACGCCAATTCGAATATGGCACGAACGTCCGCAATCTGCCCGACGTTCGAACGAAGTAACGAACGCAGCACCAACGAAGACAGTGAACTTGTGGAATGAACTTGATGACACACTTATTCTGAATTTCCCCTTCCGACCTCCGTTTCCCGCAATATCCTTAGCTAAAAAAAGTAGTGCCTCCAACTGAGACTCATCATCGGGTTTCACATGTGAAAAATGCAATGCCTACAGTCGCCCCCACTTTGATGGAGATTGTGCAGTGTGTGACAATGACAGTCCTATCAAAGTCTATGCAATGCATTTTTTACTTACCTGGCTAGCTAGCTGTCTCGAGCTGAGCTGATACTGCATTGGACCTCGATCCTGAGACGCATCTCGATACTGCTGAGGATGTGGGCCTCGTCTGCAACCTGATGTGATGTGGAGCCTCGCTCCCCAGCCGATATGGGCCTCGCCCCCAAGCTGGTACAAAGTGGAGCCTCGCTCCTCAGCCGATATGGGCCTCGCCCCCAAGCTGATATAATATGATGTGGAGCCTCGCTCCTCAGCCGATATGGGCCTCGCCCCCAAGCTGACATGATGTGATGTGGAGCCTCTCTCCTCAGCCGATATGGGCCTCGCCCCCAAGCTGATACAATGTGGAGCCTCGCTCCCCAGCCGATATGGGCCTCGCCCCCAAGCTGGTACAATGTGGAGCCTCTCGCTCCTCAGCCGATATAGGCCTCACCCCCAAGCTGATATAATGTGATGTGGAGCCTCGCTCCTCAGCCGATATGGGCCTCGCCCCCAGCTGACATGATGTGATGTGGAGCCTCGCTCTTCAGCCGATATGGGCCTCGCCCCCAAGCTGGTACAATGTGGAGCCTCGCTCCTTAGCCGATATGGGCCTCGCTCTTTTCCGTCTTCAACACCTGTTTACACAAAACAGAACAAACACAAAAAGATGCAATATAGGTTACGCGTATGTATGTATGCATGAGTTTTCTTATTCTGTTGGGTTAGGTCTTCCACTGGCGACCAAGTCTTCTCAAGCAAAGTACAGCTTCAACCTGTCAACATTGATTGGTTTGTGAATTCATTTCCCTCGAGGTCCGACACTTCACTGCACTGCTCCATTTCCCATGACTTTCTGAACGATGTAGGGTCCTTCCCAGTTCGGCCTGAATTTCCCTCTCGGATCTGTCGTCGACGGCCTCGACTGCTTAAGTACTAAATCACCCTTTCTGATCTTTGTGGGACGTACTTTCTTGTTAAAGGCCCGGGCTAGTCTCTTCTGATATAACTGTATGTGATGTAAGGCTCTTATCCTTTTCTCGTGCAACAGTGCTAACTGATCAAATCTCTGTGCGGCCCATTCTGACTCAAGTAACTCTGTCTCTGCTAATACCCTCATAGACTGCATTTCCATTTCCACCGGTAGTACCGCTTCCATCCCGTACACTAAAGAGTAAGGTGTTGCACACGTTGCTGTTCTGATTGACATTCTGTACCCCCACAAGGCATACGGTAGTCTCTCAGCCCAATCCCTGTAGTTCTCTATCATCTTAGCTAGAATTGTCTTTACAGTCTTGTTGGCTGCCTCAACTGCCCCATTCGCTTGTGGCCTATAAGGTGATGACTTATGATGGCCTATCCCGTACCTTTGTAGCATTGCCTTCGTCTCTCCTTGAAACTGTACCCCATTGTCCGTGACCACGTGGTGCGCATACCATACCGACAAATGAGATTCCGTGCTATGAACTTGGCCATCTGTTTTGCTGTAACTTCCGGAACGACTCAGCTTCTACCCACTTTGAGAAGTAATCCACTGCTACTACTATGAAGCGATGCCCATTAGATGCATTCGGTCGAATTTCCCGCAATTATGTCAATCCCCATGCTGAGAACGGCCATGGCTCTGACAGCCCGTGCAACTCTGTATGTGGCAGATGACTCAGATTGCCATGTATCTGACAGTCGTGATAGTGCTTTACCATCCTTGCGCAGTCTCTGTCTCCATAGTCGACCAATAAAACCCCTGTCTCACTATCTTGCGGGACAAGTTCAACCCATTCATGTGCGGACCACATACCCCGACATGTACCTCTTCCATCACTTTCTGAGCTTCTTCTTTTCCCAAACATTTCAACTGAATGCCGTTTGCTTGCCTTTTGTACAGTTCTCATTTCAAGATCACATACTGAGAGGCCAATTTCTGAATGGCCAATCTGTCTTTTCTGCCGACCCATTTTGGGAATTCCCCGTGCTCTAGATACCTCTGAATGTCATGGTACCAAGGCTTACCGTCGTCAATTTCCACTTCTAGAACTTTCTCTGTCTCATAAACCGGCCTGTTTGCTGTAGTCAATACCAATGGTCTCATCACTAACTTCTCTGGATTTTCCCAAGTAGCTGCAAGTGTGGCCAGTGCATCTGCCATCTGATTCTCTTCTCGCGGCAAGTGCTGAAACTTACAATTGGGGATGGCCTGGGCCAACTCTCCGAGGTGGAAAAGATAGGGCTTCAATCGTTCCTCTTTCAATTCCCATTCTCCTTGCAACTGACGGATTACCAGCATCGAATCTCCGTAGACCTCAACACTTTTGGCTTTCAAGGCTATCAATGCAGTCAACCCAAAAGCACAGGCTTCATATTCAGCCATGTTTTTTGTTACTCTGAATGTTAACCTCTTGGCCATGGGCAGAGTATCTCCCTCGGGGGTCACTATCACAACTCCAATTCCGGCTCCTTTGTAATTAACTGCTCCATCGAAATACACTTTCCATCCCTGAACTGCTATAGCATTGATTTCTTCATCTGGGAACTCAAACTTATACTGATCCCCCTCAATAGGCTGTAGTGCTAGGAACTCCGCCACTGCTCGCCCTTTGATTACCTTGGAGGTGAGGTACTCAATGTCAAACTCTATCAACAACACTAACCATCTGCCCAACTTTCCCACTAGCGACGGCACTGAATGCAGATAATTCAAAGGGTTCTCTTTTGCCACTACCTGGATCTTGTAGGACTGGAAGTAATGTCGAAACTTTCTGGAAGCCCACACTACTACTGCCAAACAGATCTTCTCTACCTCTGATAATGAGCCTCATACGGGAGCATCTTCTTACTCAGATAGTAAACTGCATGTTCTACCCCTGTCTCATCTGCCTGTACCATCATTGCTCCTAATGCTTCTGACTCTATAGCCAAATACAGTACCAAAGGCTTTCTGGTCTCGGAGGTTTCAAAATAGGTGGCTTTACCAAATACTCTCTGATTCTGTCGAAGGCTGTCTGACACTGTTCATTCCATTTTACTGGCTGGTCTTTTCTCAACAGCTTAAAGATAGGCTCACACACTGAAGTCAACTTGGCAATGAACCGACTGATATACTGAATCTTCCCAAGGAACGCCCTGACCTCTCTTTCTATCTTCGGTGCTGGCATCTCGGTGATCGCTTTGATCTTCTCAGAGTCTACTTATATTCCTCCCATTCCAACTGTATGTCCTAGCAGTTTCCCTGACGTTACCCCAAACACACATTTCTTGGGGTTCAATCTCAAATTGTACTTGTCAACCCTCTGAAGGAACTTCTCAAGTGCCTCAACATGCTCGTCCCTTGTCTCGGATTTCACCATCATGTCATCCACATATACTTCGATCTCTTTGTGCATCAAGTCATGGAACAAGGTAGTAGCCATTCTCTGATAAGTAGCTCCTGCATTCTTGAGCCCAAACGGCATCACTTTGTAACAATAAGTACCCCACTCGGTGACAAAGGCAGTCTTGTGCTTATCTTCCTCCGCCATGAGAACTTGATTGTACCCAGAAACCCGTCTATAAATGAATACATGGCCGACAAAGCTGCACTATCAACCAATACATCTATATGGGTAGAGGAAAGTCGTCTTTCAGACAAGCCTTATTGAGGTCTCTGTAGTCCACACACATTCTGACCTTTCCATCTTTCTTCGGTACCGGCATAATGTTCGCTAACCATTCAGGATATTTTACCACTTCCAGGAAACCCACGTCAATTTGTTTCTTGAATTCTTCTCTAACCTTCTCAGCCCATTCTGGTCTCATTCGTCGAAGTTTCTGTTTCACCGGCCTCATGTTCGGATAAGTCGGAGTAGAATGTTGAGCAATGCTTCTATCTACCCCGGGCATGTCTTCATAGGACCAAGCAAAAACTCTAGCATACCTGATCAATACTTCTTCTATTTTCTCCCTTTCCTCAGAAGTAACCTCACTTGCAATCAAAATTTCCTTAGGATCCTCAAGGGTCCCAAGGTTAAAGGCATTTCTCTTGTGGAGTTGATATCAAATATGCTTAGATCATGTAATGGAAAGGAGAAGACTCAGCCAAGTAAGCAGAAATACTGTCTTTATTGCTAGCAAAAGAAGGAGTACACTCAAATAAATCTGGGAGGTAAACATCCTCATCATCTACGACGGATTTCCTCCTATACAACAATGTCTTTCTCAGGTTCCTTCTTCTCATTGAGGGTCAATGTCTCCACTCCAGCTTCATGAGTTCCTCCTCCCATTTCTCACCCTCTTGCTTCTTCTCTTCAACCAACAGCTTCTCTCTCCAACAGGTCCTGGAAGATCTCAAATCCGGGCACCACTACTCCATTCACCTCTACTGGTTCAGGCTCACCTTGTACCCCGAAGCCTTCACAAAGTACTACACATCAATTTCATGCCCTTCTTCTTGATCTTTGGCTTCTCATCATCAGACTTGTACCCCAAACCTCTTCTGGTTGTCTTGCCTCTGAAATCTGGCAGTTTCGAGCCCTCACTTGGCTCATACTTCATCTTTCCCATGATCCGGGCTACCTTGGGATCCACCCACTCCTCAAAAGTTGCTGATACTTGGAACCTTGTGAAAGGCAGTATTTCCAAGACGGCGACTGCATTTTCTATTTCAGCTTTGATGGTGACAATCTCTCCCCCGAATGGGAACTTAATCATCTGGTGCAAAGTGGAGGGCACGCCTCCAAGCTTGTGAAACCATGGCCTCCCCAACAATAAAGCAAATTTAACTGGAATATCAAGCACAGTAAACTCAACCTCATCTTCAATCGGCCCTACCTTGACCATTGCCACAAAGGTACCCTCAACACCGCGCTTACTATCATCATAAGCTTTGATGGTCATGTTGGAAGGGTCCAAATCTGTAGCCTTCAAACCCAACCTTGTCAGAATTTTCAAAGGGCATACATTGATAGATGAACCGTCATCTACCATTACACATGAAGTCCTTTTGCCTCTTACTTCAGCCCTGATGAACAATGGCCTGTTGTGATTCCTCCCCTCTGCTGGAAGTTCATCCTCGGAAAATGAAATCTGTAATGCCTCTTTCTGAACAGCCCCAACAAATATTGTAGGGTTGGCATCCTCCGGCACAACAATTTTACTCAAGGCCTCAACCATGGCCCGTCTGTGCTCTTTAGATGCACACAATAACTCCCATATGCTGACTTGAGCTCTTGTCTTCCTCAATTGTCTCAGCACTAATCTCCTTCAATATTCTCTGAATTCTCAAGCATTTCTCTCCCATCAGTCAAGGTTTCTTTGCCCTTATCCGCCACATCATCATAAAAACGCCCACTGCGTGTCATTCCATTTACTTCTTCTTCATCACTGCTAGAGAAGTCAAGCCAGAAATTCTTCCCCAACTCAGGTTCACCCTAACTGCTGCTGTCCCAAATTCCAAGGCAAAAGGCTTCAGGGTGGAAGGTTTTAGGACATAGTCTTCTGGAAGGCCAGAACTAATCATGTAGGTTGGTGGGGGTAAGCTCGGTAATGGGGGTAAGGGGTTTTCTGTTTGTGTCTGGTTGTTCGGTTTCGGGGTCAGGTATCTTCTTGGAGTCAATGAGGTCGTAGATCTCGTGGCACAGTCGGGCACAGTTGTCAGTGTCGTGGCCTTCTGCTGGATGGAAATAACAGTAAAGGTTGAGATTGAAATGTGGTGGTGGTGGGTTTGGGATAGGTTTGGCTTCTAAAGGCTTTAGGAGTCCCTGCCTCTTCAATTTCTCAAATACCTTAGACAAAGGTCTCCCAAGGTTAGAGAACCTCCGATTCCGGACATCAGCCACCTCCGCTAACACGGGCTTGGTACCTGACATACCTCCAACATGCCTCCTATTTAGGCCAAAGAACTTCCTGTTTTCTGCTTCCTCCTCTTCAATGTCCATAACAGTCTCCTCAACTGCTGGAAGTCTACAATCATTGAGGTCATCCTCCTCAACTTACTGTAAATAGAGGGCTTTGTGCTCTTGATGATCATCTTGATTGGTCCTTCTCAGAGGGCCTAGTCTGCATCTTCAGTAGTTGGCTTCTCCAGCGATCTACATACTCCTTGAAGCTCTCATCCGGCTTCTGCTTGATATTTTCCAAGTCACGGAGTGACAAGTCAATCTCCAGGTCCGTGACATATTGCTTTAAGAAAGCATCAGCTAGCTCCCTCCAATCCTCCTTAATCTGCTTGTCAAGGCTATGGTACCATACTACGGGTGCCCCTTCAAGTGATATCCCGAACATCTTTTGTACTTGGCACTGAGACAATGCCAACTGAACTCATAACAGATACATACTGACGGAGATGCACCCTCGGATCCCCGTTCCCATTGAACTTAGCCAAATCTGGCATCTTAAACTGCGCCGGCAACTGTTCCTCAAACGTCATTGTTTCATAATCTAGCAAATCTTCATTCTTACCCCTCATCTTGCGGGTAACGGATTCAACCTGATCCCTGAGTTTCTGTATCTCTGCCTGAGACCCCAATATTCTGCCCGCTGCATATTCTGCCATATCATCCTCAAAAGTGGGGACATCATCCCCCGATCTGACCGGAGGCACTTCATGCCTTGTATTTTCTGAACTTCCCCCAGTACGAGACCCAGCTATACCAGCCACAGCAGTAGTAGTCAATGCCTGTAACTGTTCAGTGATTTTTGCAAGATTTTCTCTAACTGATCCATTCGGGACACCTCATTATCGGATTCACTCATGCTTTCAACTGTTCTTTTAGTGAGTCTGGTTCCTTCCCAAACCCAAAGGGCATCTATGGTGTCTTTTTAAGACACGGATGGTGTTAACAAGGTATATGTATGCATGATGTGCATAAGAAGTATATAACATATACTAAATCAAATAAAATTCTCAAACAAATCGGCCTACTGTAGGACACAGAACTGAGCGACGTTGTCCTAGGCTCGTGCCTAGTTGGGAGTACGGAATAACTCGCGGGGAACTAAACCGGAGATATAACATGGAGTCGCCACCCGGTGTGAACCGGGACAAAGATTTAAGGCCGCACTCACCCCTCGCAAGGGAAGACCTCAAATCGTTGGGTTCGGAATGGTCCCTTACTTATGTCACTTGTGATGGTATGATTTTTGCAATAAACTAACCGAATCTATTCAATATTCATGCTCAAGGGTAACCTAGATCTAATATGCATTCTTAAAAGTAACTTCTAATCTTGGTTTGCATGCTTGGAAAGTAAGTCATTAAACGGTAAACACACAATATAACACAACGAGCATGTCGAACCATTCAATTGAAATAAACAAATAACTTTATGAATACGAACATAAACTAAAAAACCTATCATGCATAAAAAATAACATTATCATGCTTTGACAATAAATAATAAACTAGACTAAATCATGCTTAAATTAATAAATAAAACAACCTAGAAACTATAACATGCTCAAATACAAGTTTGGATGGAACGAAATATATGTCTCTTAAGTGGTACGTGGCGTTGTATCCCGAGTGCAGACCGCATTACCGTCCATTCGGATTCGGCTACGGAATTTACGTCCGGGTTTCCATCCTATATACCACAAAAGGGAACACACGTTCCGCCCATCCAACAATCACATCATGCCTCAAACGACTCTCATGCAATAATCTTTTAAAAATAACTAAAATGAACGAAAGATGATAAATAAAAGGGTGCCCTCAGGTCTAACCTCTTTTGTCGTCTCACGAAAGGGCGTTACACGACAGGTTGGAAGGGTGGTGATCTGCGACTCTTCCGGTTCACTAACTCAACGTCTTTCTTCGCTGTTTTGCTGTTCGGACTGCTGTTTTCACTCCGTTTCACTACTGTTTTAAGGGTATTTTTTGGTCAATGTTTTGGGTTAATTTGGGGTTAGGAAGGCTGCGATTTTTGGTGATCTCTTGGGGGAAATTTTGGACAGTTTAAGGGCGAATTTTGGGGTGATAGGCGGCAGCAGGGAGTTGGAGTATTTATGGAGGCTGATATGCGGTAGTGCAAAAGGGAGAGTTAGCTAGGGTTCCTTACTGCTTTGTGTGGCGTGAGTCATGAGGAGCTGTGATGTGGGTTCTGTTTGTTGTCTTTGTTCGGTGAAGGGAGTCTGTGAGAGAGTGAGTGGGCGTGAGGATTAGGGTTCGTAAGAGATCTTAGGGCATGAGGGTTTCTGGTTTTGAGGGGGCTGGTTATGGTTGTTTGTATGTGATGGTAGTTTTGCCGAGTAGATGTTGAGGAGTTGTTGTGCGTGCGTGAAGGCCGTGTGTATGAAGGTTTGCCGGCAGTGGTTGTTAAGGGTTATTCGCTTTATGGCATGATGGTCTGTGTACGTGCATGGATAGAAAGCAGTTTGGGTGAAGGCAATTGTGGGCGTGAAGGTAAGGGCAGGCTGGATGGGTCTTTGCTTTGAGTGAGGCTAGGGTTAGTGGCTGGTTTTGTGAGTGCGTGAAGGTGGCAAGCGTGAGGGCTATGTGGCTGTTTGCATGAGGGCCTTTAGTGTGTGCTATTTATGGAGGGACGTGAGTTGGGTGTGAAGGCTAGCAGTTAGGCATGAAGGGGCAAGTGGCATGAGTTAAAGGTGTTATTTGATGATGGAGAGGGGCTTGGTGTCAATATGGTTAAATGATGAATGGTCTAGGGTTTACGTGGCCATTGGCTGCCATGTTTTGTGGCTATTGAAGTTCAAGGTGCTGCCGATTGTGTTTTCCTTTTATTGTTGAAGACGCCGAAAGTTAGGGTTTTGAGCTGCTTCACGGTTTGTTTAGTTATTGAGGGGCTGCCGAGGGCGGTGAGAGCATGAGGTTGAAGATGATTCTTAGGGTTTCTGGTTTTTGGGGCTCCTGTGAAGGCTGTTCTGGGCGTGTGTTGAAGGCAATTTAGGGTTTCGTTTGGGTGAGTGAGACAGTTTTTGTGTTATGCTTATATAGTAGAAGGTAGGGTTAGGGTTTGCATGGATTAAAAAAGAAATAAAATCAAGCAAAATTAGGTGTATTTAATTTGATTATTTAAGGTAAGAAATATGTAATTTAGGTGGTGAATTATTTAATTTGATTTTAATTCGAAGTGATTTATTTTTATTTTAATTTTAGTTTAATTAGCTTTAATTTAATTCAATTGTATTTTAGATTAATTTTAATTAGCTTTAATTTAATTTCATTTTAATTTGTTTTAATTAAATTTGGTTTGATTATTAGATTTAGTTTTAATTAAATTTCAATTTAGTTATTTAATTGGTTTTGATTTAATTTAATTAGCTTTAATTTGTGAATGCGTTTTAATTTAATTTAATTTAAGTTTAATTTGAGACATATATTTTAAATGTTTTAATTATTTATTTGTGAGATGTGTTTTAAATGTTTTAATTATTTAATTTGGATGTGTTTTAATAGGCTTGGGTCAGTGATGTATTTTAAAGCGGAGGTCCAACAAGCGAACCCGAAGCGAAACAAGCGAGTTAAATCCGACAAATGCTAATTTCCAACTTTACCCTTCCAACGTCCGTTTCCCGCGGCTTTCACAATCAAAGAGGTAGTGTCTCTGTACGAGACTCATCATCGGGACTTATATGCAAAAATGCAGTGCCTACAGTCGCCCCCACTTTGATGGGACTTGTCCAGTGTGTGACAGTGACAATCCTATCAAAGTATATGCAATGCATATTTTACTTACCTGGCTCGCCAGCTGCCTCGAGCTGAGTTGATGCTGCTCCAAACTGAATATGATGATGTGCCATTCCTGGCATGCTATGCCCCATACCTAGGGCGTTTCAGTAGTCCCCAATTCTTCACGGTAGTCCACGATAGTCCACATACTCCACAGTAATCCACGGTAGTCCACAACTCTTCACAATAGTCAACGGTAGTCCACATAATCCATGATAATCCTCGGTAGTCCACAACTCTCCACGATAGTCCTCGGTAGTCTACATAATCCTCAGTAGTCCTCGGTAATCCACGGTAGTCCACATAATCCACGGTAGTCCACGGTAATCCACATAATCCACAGTAGTCCACACAATCCTCATAATCCACAATAGTCTACGGTAGTCCACATAATCCACAATACTCCACAATAGTCCACGGTAGTCCACAACACTTCACGATAGTCCACGGTAGTCCATATAATCCACATGCCTTGCGATAGTCCACAATACTTCATGATAGTCCGCGGTAGTCCACATAATCCACAATAATCCATGGTAGTCCACGATAATTCACGGTAATCCACGGTAGTCCACACAATCCTCATAATCCATATAATCCACATGCCATACCTGGAAAAACTGTTCTGATGATGAAGTGGGCCTCGACCCTGGGACGCATCCCAATAACTACAACCGACAATGGGGGCCTCGACCCTAGGCACCTCGACCCAACACCACTGACAATAGGGACCTCGCCCTCAATATGATGATGTAGTGGGCACCTCGACCCTGGGACGCATCCCGAAACTACAACCGACAACGGGGGCACCTCGACCCTGGGAACCTCGACCCAACACCACTGACAATAGGGACCTCACCCTCGAACTGATAATGATGTAGTGGGCACCTCGACCCTGGGCACCTCGACTCGGAACTACAATCGACAACTGGGGCACCTCGACCCAACACCGCTGACAATAGGGACCTCGCTCTTGAACTTATAATGATATAGTGGGCACCTCGACCCGGAACTACAACCGACAACAGGGGCACCTCGACCTAACACCGCTGACAATAGGGACCTCGTCCTCGAACTGATAATGATGTAGTGGGCACCTCGACCCTGGGCATCTCGACCCGGAACTACAATCGACAACGGGGGCACCTCGACCCTGGGCACCTCGACCCAACACCTCTGACAATAGGGACCTCGCCCTCGAACTGATACTGACGTGGGCCTTGACCCCAGACTGATGTGGGCCTCACCCCTGAACTGATACTGACGTGGGCCTCGTCCCTGAACTGATACTGACGTGGGTCGCCCCCAAACTGATGTGGGCCTCGCCCCAGACTTATACTGATGTGGGCCTCGCCCCAGACTTATTCTGATGTGGGCCTCACCCCAGACTTATACTGATGTGGGCCTCGCCCCAGACTAATACTGATGTGGGCCTCGCCCTCAACTGATACTGACGTGGGCCTCGCCCCATACTGATACTGATATAGGCCTCGCCCTCAACTGATACTGATATGGGCCTCGCCCCCAGAATGATACTGACGTGGGCCTCGCCCCTAGAGTGCCATACCTTGCAGAACCGATGATGTATCTCCATACCCGGAGTGCCATACCCGGCGGAACCGATGCTGTATCTCCATACCTGGAGTGCCATACCCGGCAGAACTGATGTTGTATCTCCATACCCGGAGTGCTATACCCGACTTTTTGATGATGTGTGGGTCTCAACCTTGGGACTCATCCCCAAAACTGCTGTGAAGTCGGCCCCGAAACTCTGATAATGTGGGCCTCGACCCTGGGACTCATCCCCAAACTGAAACTGATATGGGCCTCAACCCTGGGACCCATCCCCAAACTAAAACTGATATGGGCCTCGTCCCAGACTGATATTGATGTGGACCTTGTCCCAAACTGCTACTGATATGGGCCTCGCCTCCAAAACTGATACTGATATGGGCCTCGCCCCTGGGACTCATCTCCAAGACTGAAAGTGATATGGGCCTCAACCTTGGGACTCATCCCCGAAACTGACTGATATGGGCCTCAACCCTTGGACACATCCCTAAAACTGATTCATTTCTGAAACGGACTGTACTGTCGGTGCTTCTGATTGGCTTGTCTTTGCCACTTTTCTTTTTCTTCTTCAAAACCTGTGAATACAAAGCAAAACAAACACAAAAAGAATGCAAAATAGGTTACGTGTATGCATGCATGAATGAATTTCTTATTCTGTTGGGTTAGGTCTTCCGCCAGTTCTCTAGGTGATTGCACAGTATTCTCTCTGGTCTCATGGCTCAATTTCTTGTTATGTCCCGGATTCACGAGGTGGTAGACTGGTCGCTCCCAGTCTTGATTTAGCTTTCTGTTCTCCGCTGTTTGCATTTAGTCAAGATGAACCACATGGTGGGGCCTTCCACATCATCATACTATATCACATGCTACGAAATAGTCCCAATAGTTATACATATCATTGTCCTCAAAGAATGCTCAGTAATGAAACCAGAGAACCTTCAAAACATTCGATGCAACTCAAATCCAAGTCTTTGAACAAATGATCTATGTCAGACTCAAAGTGTGTGTGTGCAAATGTTCTTTCACAACTTAATCCTTAGGTAAGCTAACTCGATGATTTCGTTTCAAAAATCGGGATCGATGGGTCAAACCAACCTAGATGTCTCAATTATGCCTGCAGTTGCTTTTCTGTGCTCAATGTGGTATGGTTTTCTTTCTCTTTTTTTCTTGTCTCTTTTTCTTTTCATTTTGAACTTCTTTTTTTCTTTTTTTTGTTTTTCTTTTTTTTTTTTCAACACACCTACCCTTTAAGGTAGCATTTCTCCTCATGGTGGTCCTAATACTCGCCCATGGGTAGCTTCACGCTTATCGGTTATAGGTGATTCAATTCTTTTCTTTAGAGACTTTTCTTTCATTTTCAACCATACCACACATCATAACATAAGCAAATCAAGATAGACAACTAAGCAAACGGTCATTCACCGACCTACAATTTCTTTGACTAGTCACTTTGCTAACTACTCAGGTTTTCACTGCTAAGAACCATAATCAAGTGCTTACGAGTCTAACATAGATCAATTAATCAAAGCATCAGATAAAAGCACGTCAAGGGTTTATCGTTTCTATAGTTTCACTCTAAAGCAATCATTTTCATCATCGGACTTATGTCTAACTATTAAGGACTAAACAACGTTTTCTTTTTCTTTTTCTTTTTCTCTTTTTTTTTTTTTTTTTTTTTTTTCTTTTTCTTTTTTTTTTTTTTTCTTTTTTTTTTTTTTTTTCTTTTTTTTTGAAGGCCCCCCCAATGGTCTTTATATCCTTGCCGTAAGGTTTTCTGTTTCCCGATTTCCTTTTCCTCGCTATCCATGTTTGCTAAACTCTTTTTGACAAATCTCTCTCTCTTTTTTTTCTTCTCTAACCCAACGGATATCTATGATGGCTTTTAAGACACGGGGTTAACATGATGCATGTATGCATGGGATGCATGCGACATATGAGATATAATATGCATGTGGTTATCAAAAGCATAAAGGGGCAACTTCTATATGATATACAACTATCTTTCTCATGCCGGCTTATGACAATATCTTGGATTGAACTTCCTCAACCCACTATAGAAACGGACAACTAATGCACAAATTATACACATCACAAGACATGATTTCGGGGCCGATTCTCTATATCCCCAGTGGAGTCGCTAGACTGTAGGACACAGAACTGAGCGACGTTGTCCTAGGTTCGCGCCTAGTTGGGAGTACAGAATAACTCGCGGGGAACTAAACCGGAGATATAACATGGATTCGCCACCCGGTGTGAACCGGGACAAAGATTTAAGGCCGCACTCACCCCTCGCAAGGGAAGACCTCAAATCGTTGGGTTCGGAATGGTCCCTTACTTATGTCACTTGTGATGGTATGATTTTTGCAATAAACTAACCGAATCTATTCAATATTCATGCTCAAGGGTAACCTAGATCTACTATGCATTCTTAAAAGTAACTTCTAATCTTGGTTTGCATGCTTGGAAAGTAATTCGTTAAACGGTAAACACACATATAACACAACGAGCATGTCGAACCATTCAATTGAAATAAACAAATAACTTTATGAATACGAACATAAACTAAACAACCTATCATGCATAAAAAATAACATTATCATGCTTTGACAATAAATAATAAACTAGACTAAATCATGCTTAAATTAGTAAATAAAACAACCTAGAAACTATAACATGCTCAAATACAAGTTTGGATGGAACGAAACATATGTCTCTTAAGTGGTACGTGGCGTTGTATCCCGAGTGTAGACCGCACTACCGTCCATTCGGATTCGGCTACGGAATTTACGTCCGGGTTTCCATCCTATATACCACAAAAGGGAACACACGTTCCGCCCATCCAACAATCACATCATGCCTCAAACGACTCTCATGCAATAATCTTTTAAAAATAACTAAAATGAACGAAAGATGATAAATAAAAGGGTGCCCTCAGGTCTAACCTCTTTTTTCGTCTCACGAAAGGGCGTTACACGACCGTTGGAAGGGTGGATGATCTGCGACTCTTCCGGTTCACTAACTCAACGTCTTTCTTCGCTGTTTTGCTGTTCGGACTGCTGTTTTCACTCAGTTTCACTACTGTTTTAAGGGTATTTTTTGGTCAATGTTTTGGGTTAATTTGGGGTTAGGAAGGCTGCGATTTTTGGTGATCTCTTGGGGGAAATTTTGGACAGTTTAGGGGCGAATTTTGGGGTGATAGGCGGCAGTTCAGGGAGTATTTATTGAGGCTGATATGCGGTAGTGCAAAAGGGAGAGTTAGCTAGGGTTCCTTACTGCTTTATGTGGCGTGAGTCATGAGGAGCTGTGATGGGTTCTGTTTATTGTCTTTGTTCGGTGAAGGGAGTCTGTGAGAGAGTGAGTGGGCGTGAGGATTAGGGTTCGTAAGAGATCTTAGGGCATGAGGGTTTCTGGTTTTGAGGGGGGCTGGTTATGGTTGTTTGTATGTGAGGGTAGTTTTGCCGAGTAGATGTTGAGGAGTTGTTGTGCGTGCGTGAAGGCCGTGTGTATGAAGGTTTGCCGGCAGTGGTTGTTAAGGGTTATTCGCTTTATGGCATGATGGTCTGTGTACGTGCATGGATAGAAAGCAGTTTGGGTGAAGGCAATTGTGGGCGTGAAGGTAAGGGCAGGCTGGATGGGTCTTTGCTTTGAGTGAGGCTAGGGTTAGTGGCTGGTTTTGTGAGTGCGTGAAGGTGGCAAGCGTGAGGGCTATGTGGCTGTTTGCATGAGGGCCTTTAGTATGTGCTGTTTATGGAGGGACGTGAGCTGGGTGTGAAGGCTAGCAGTTAGGCATGAAGGGGCAAGTGGCATGAGTTAAAGGTGTTATTTGATGATGGAGAGGGGCTTGGTGTCAATATGGTTAAATGATGAATGGTCTAGGGTTTACGTGGCCATTGGCTGCCATGTTTTGTGGCTATTGAAGTTCAAGGTGCTGCCGATTGTGTTTTCCTTTTATTGTTGAAGACGCCGAAAGTTAGGGTTTGAGCTGCTTCACGGTTTGTTTAGTTATTGAGGGGCTGCCGAGGGCGGTGAGAGCATGAGGTTGAAGATGAGTCTTAGGGTTTCTGGTTTTTTGGGGCTCCTGTGAAGGCTGTTCTGGGCGTGTGTTGAAGGCAATTTAGGGTTTCGTTTGGGTGAGTGAGACAGTTTTTGTGTTATGCTTATATAGTAGAAGGTAGGGTTAGTGTTTGCATGGATTAAAAAAGAAATAAAATCAAGCAAAATTAGGTGTATTTAATTTGATTATTAAAGGTAAGAAATATGTAATTTAGGTGGTGAATTATTTAATTTGATTTTAATTTCGAAGTGATTTATTTTAATTTTAATTTTAGTTTAATTAGCTTTAATTTAATTCAATTGTATTTTAGATTATTTTTAATTAGCTTTAATTTAATTTCATTTTAATTTGTTTTAATTAAATTTGGTTTGATTATTAGATTTAGTTTTAATTAAATTTCAATTTAGTTATTTAATTGGTTTCGATTTAATTTAATTAAGTTTAATTTGAGACATATATTTTAAATGTTTTAATTATTTAATTTGTGAGATGTGTTTTAAATGTTTTAATTATTTAATTTGGATGTGTTTTAATAGGCTTGGGTCAGTGATGTATTTTAAAGCGGAGGTCCAACAAGCGAACCCGAAGCGAAACAAGCGAGTTAAATCCGACAAAATGCTAATTTCCAACTTTACCCTTCCAACGTCCGTTTCCCGCGGCTTTCACAATCAAAGAGGTAGTGTCTCTATACGAGACTCATCATCGGGACTTATATGCAAAAATGCAGTGCCTACACCTACTATCATTTTAGAAGCTTTTGGGACAACTGTCATAAGGGTGAACCCGTCCCAGTTTAAATGGCCCAACGAGTTCATGTCTTATGGAAAAGAGCCCAACTAAATCCAAATGATAACATTCCGAACACAATCATAAAATGGCCCATTGTTATTTAGAAGCCTTTTGGCCCAATCGTCATAAGATATGTTCTTGTCCCAGTTTAAATGGCCCAACAAGCCCATATCTCATGACAAAAGACCCAGATGGATTCAAATAGCAATGTTCCCAAACATAAGCATACAAGGAAGATATTATAAACATAAAATAATAACTTCTACCGTGTGGCCCACCATCATTTCAGAAGCTTTGGGCCTAATTGTCATAAGATACGAACCTGCCCCAGTTTAAATGGCCCAGCAAGTTCGCATTTTTGACAAAGAGTTCCAATTCATCCAAATGATAATGGTCCTAAAGCACAAGGAAATATTTGTTATAGGCTATACAACCCGGTCTACGCATGGGTTCGTGGGAGTATGGACAAAGGCTCTCATCGGCGAATGATGGCCCACAACTAGGTCTCCCCAATCAAGGGTTCGAGCAACCAAGTGAGCACACCCTTTTTTATACACTAAGGTACGTGCCAATGAGCTATGGTGTGTGACTGACTGTCAAATGGATTTCCCGTTATAGATTCCCCAGAGGGAAGGTGGAGTGAGGCTCACTTAAATACCCAAGCCTCTTAGGCCTTATCGCTTGGTGTCAGGAATAAACAACGAGTCCTCCAAATTAGTCCATCACAATAGGCTACGAGTAGATGGCTATCTAGGTGCATTCACAATTTCCTTCTAGAAAGGTAGTGAGTGAAGGAAGACACCAAACCATTACCTAGCCTCAAAATACCTTTGATCACAACCCCCATTTCACACATTTGTAGACACGGTTAATTAAAGCATAAATCTATACATTACAAGGCATTATTTCGGGGCCGATTCTCTATCCCCAGTGGAGTCGCCAGACTGTGGGACACAGAAACTGTTGAGTTTCAATCAATTCCCAAGGATCATAAATCATGCATAAACGAGTTGAATACATATCAAATGAGGTGCGGAATAACTCACATGATCTGGTAGAGATGCAACAAAGATGGAAAACGCACTGCTCTCCCTTGCTCGGCAATGAGCTGCGCATGTGGGGCTGCACGGCGTGGGGCTGCTTCCTCCTCCAAGAATCGGCCATGGGAGACACCATTGAAGCTCCAAGCTTCAAGCTTCCAAGCTCACGAACTCACTTCCCTATCACCTTTGTATTCCTCCATGAGTGTGCTAGCACATAGATCTTGCAACAAGATCTTCGCTTCTCATTTTGCTCGGCAGAAAACCAGAAAAACAGAGAGAAAAAAGGTCCAAGACCGAGAGAGAGAAGATGAAGAAGTTGTTGGCTCCAAAAGCCTAATACCGTAAATGAGAGAGAGAGAATGAGTTAGAAAATAAAAAATTGTAAAAGGTTTATATAATTTCCAAAAATATTTAATAAACCATTTACTTTTTCTATTTCAAAAAGCAAAGCATTAAATGCTTGTCTATCACCTCAAATCAATTCACATCAATCACTCAAATGTCACATCACTCAAAGTGACATGTGATTTGACACATGATGTGACTTGCGATTTTGACGCTTGATTTGACTTGCGTGCCGCACTCGAATTCGAAATGCGAATGCGCTCGCAAACAATCCCGGGCTCGGGTTCGCTAATTCCAAATTAACGAATTTTCCGTTGCGTTGTAATTAAATGATTACGCCTAGCGAATTCACTATTCACGTCGCTAACGAATTAATTCTAAATTAATTCGTTCGCCCGAATTAAAATCCAATTTCAATTCTCGCGCGTCGAAATCTAATTTCGTTATAATATATCGAATATATTAATTTATCGATTAATTCCAAATTAATCGTTCTCTCTCTTTAACGATATTTTATCCGAGATAAAATATCTCCGTAATTAATCCCAGATTAATTTTCTCTCTCATCGAATTAATCCCAGATTAATTAAAGTTCGAGTCATACGTCATCGGTGAATCTTCAGGAAGTGACCCATGAGATCTCCGGATATGTTGGTAGTAAATACGGTCGTCGGACTATCCGAACACGTAAGTACCTCGTACTACGTTTATACCGATTTACAAGACAAGGTTGGCTTCTAGCAAAGCGCCATGCCTACCCAATTCTCCAGAAATATTCTTACAGGAATATATAGATCTGTATCAAGCGTATTATACCGTAGTATTGTGTATATCGGCCCAGTATCGGATAGTCACGTGCTAGGGCTGGGGCTGGATAAGTGTCTGCCCCGTCCGAAGCACATGTCGGATGTCTGGTAACTAGTCTCTATAATCGGATATGCATGACCTAGTCATAATATCCCGATGGTTGCGCAACACTTAAGAGCACTAATATCGTATCCTGCGTGACATCATCTCCACTATGACTGAAGTGATACTTCCGTCTTGACATCACACCCAATACACTACGACTCTCTGATAAACCCAGAAGTGGTGTACGCAGAACCGGTTAAAGCCCTGTACCACCAAGACCAAAGTCTATCGATTATCGTAAGTATTAGCGATATGTAAGTCTCAGGTTAAGACTTTACACACCTACCTTGATTTCGGCCTCCCATAGACACATAGTCATAATACCAATGGGATTCCGAAGGGTCTATCCAGAGCGAAGCTGTTTCCCGTACCATCGTGTGAAACACGACCTCCTATCGCACTTGCATAAGTATCCAATACTTATATATATGAGAACTATGCCGTTGTGCCCTCACAACGCACACAAGTGCAATACTAGCCTATTCCGCATTATCGATGTCCAGTCTCGATAATACTCCGGCTAGGGATATTTAATGATTAATCCTTCGGGGAATGATACTGTCTCATATCATTCTCAGTCCAAGAACTAATCATAGGGACCTCTCTTCATTTATATATCTATGGTGATCTAATCACAATGATGAGAGTGCAATTTCCTTGTCACATAGTTAATTTGCTACAACAATACAATGATCTGCAAATAGTGACGCTATGGGTCATTTTGTCCAACAATCTCCCACTTGGCACATAGCCAGTCACTCAAGTGTCCCACACCCGAACTATGTACGGTTCGCTCAAATTGCTGAGGAAAGGTTTTCGTCAGCGGATTTGTTTGATAATCGTCTGACGCGATTTATACGATCATCACATCGCCACGATGTGTGATCCGAACGAATCAGATGATATAGAAGTATATATCTGGATCGTCGATGAGACCTTTAATTCCTTAGCCTGTGCTGACGCCTAGCTCAGCTGCTAAAAGAACTATATCTAATCTAATTAGATTTATTTTCGATCCAAATGGCTTCTATTGCTGCCTCAGCTGCAGCAATAATCCGCATTTGTTGTTATTCGGCAACAATTATCTTGCTCGGAATATTTCCAGCTCACTGTCCCGTTATTCAAACTTTATAGTACCGTAGTATTTAATTGTTTGGAAACTTGCAGCGAGTGATCCCAGTCACTTCAAGTTGTCCTCTCCATAGTTTAAGACACATCTTTAGTTCTCTCAGATACTAACAGATGTTCTTAATCTTCAATCCAGTGACTATCACTTGGATTGACCCGATTGTGACTCCATATGCTCGAAGCGTATGAGACACCAATACAAGTACATTTTAAATGTACAATTTCCAGAGAGTGTTAACCAACTCCAAATCTATCCCTAGTAGATCTTATTCCTTGAATAAAGGTTGTTACTCCCCAGAATTCTACGGAGAATTTCTTATGAAAGCCAAGCTTTCACCGATTGCTTTATGGGAATTTCATTGTCAGTGCCCTCTCCCACTAACCTCCTTATATACACAAGAATTATTTCGTTTTGAGTCAAATCATAAACCATTATGATTATTTCAAAACGTCAGTTCCAAGAACCTTATGCTCGTTTCAATCCAAACATGGATCGAATAACCCGCAAACCTTGTTTGTCGGTTATACAAAATCGTCAGGATGTTGTAAGCATCCTCCAAAAGGTTTCCTTTTCAGGAAAGCGATTTTGATCTATAACTGACACATTTCATAAATGAAATACGCAGTTATCAACGCATCTTCAAAATGGATTTACCATGGCAACAGGTAAAAGGTTGAACCGTTATTAACACAATGTTGATAACGATACCTTTCCGTCAAAAGCCCGGCTTTGTACGTTGGTATGTTGCCTTCCATGTATGTCTTCCCTGAAGACGTTTAATGTACCATAGGCAAAATGCCTTGTGGTACAACAACTAGTATCCAAAATAGTTGTTAAATATGGAATCCATTCCGGACTCATGGCACTTTGCCATAATAGAGAGTCGATACCTTGTATCACTTCCTCAAAACGTAGTCGGTTGGTATACCTTCATAAGATTGACATCTTTATGAGGTTAGATCAGAAACCCATACCCTAGGTTGTTTTCTGACTCTATCCGATCTACGAGTGTCTTGTGTATTGAAGATTAATGGTATAGATTCATCATAGATGAACTATTTGTGTTCCATTAAGGACTTCGTGCCTTGAACAGTATTACTCCGATTTTCATCGAGTAGACTATCACCTCCCCACTGACCACTGCATATCGGTATTCCTCTCAGGAAAAACCGCATGGTGAGCAACAATCACATTGTTCTCATGTGAGATTTATAAGTACTATACTTATGGTTTCCCTTAGGATAACCTATATGGCACTTATCCAATTTGGGTCCTTAGTTTGGTATCATCCAAATGTTATGCCTGGCATACCCAAATTATCAGGAATGAGAAACCTCGTTTCTTCCCTGTTCATATCCTATATGACATCTGTCAAACAGATTTATATGGAACCTTATTCTAAATAAGTTATTGCACTGTTAAAACTTATCCGTTGAAGGAAATGGTAGCTCAGAGCGACTCATGATTAGCCTTATCATGTCTAACATGATTCGGTTAATCCGTTCGGACACACCGTCACTTTGACGTGTTCCGGGAGGAGTCCTCATTTGAAAGAATACTATACTCTTTCAAGTATATAAGAAACTTATTGCTTAAGTATTTTCCATTACGGTCTTACCGTGACGGTATAATACTATAGCCGATCTGTTTGTCTATTTCGTGTCGAAACTCTAAAAGTTTCGATTTGTGTTCTTCAAAAGAAACACAACCATAACGTGATGCCACATCCGTTAAGGTCACGAAATATTCATGTTCACATCTAGCCTAGCTAGATATGGGCCCACTTACTTCACCATGAATAGGGCTAACAGGTCGGTGGCCCTTATACTATTACCAAGTAAATAGTATTTTAGGTACTTTACCTAATAAACTAGATTCGCAGACCTTATTTGAATAGTCAAATCAGTCCTAGTACCCACTCTTCAAAAGTGTGGATATACGAGTCTCGTTAAATTGTGTCCTAGACAACAATGCCACAAATAAGTCTCTATTGATCAAATCAATTTGAGCTATTTATTTGTCATTTTATATGTTTGAGATTTTATTTATATTCAAAATATAAATTCTGTTATTTACATCTAATGTATTTATCTCAGTATCATCTTTATATAATAAAACACTTAGTGTTCTATAATATAAAGGTTTTATCCGCAACGGATTAAACACTGATATAGAGATAATGTCTCTAGTCAAACTAGTTACATTATAACAGTTCCTAATTTAAGTACACACCCGAAGGGTAGTTCCTAAACTTAGGTATCTACGGTCGAAACAGCGACTTTCGTCCCGTTTCCGATTCGCAGAGAAATCTCGGCTTGAAGTCAGTATCCAGCTCATAGCGGATTCTGAACATCAATACATATATTTTATGTACCACACTAAGTATTTAAAATCCAATTTCAATACTAGTAGTGAACATAACTTTGACAAATATTTTTAAAGTTAGAGCCTCGCCCTTTCTTTAATTCCTTCGTGTCTCCATATCCAAATGGTAGTCACTTTGGGATATGTCAATTATCCTTTTCAATATTTTAGGAAACTTAGGCCAAGCCTTGGGTTTTTAGAATATCGAAACGATGTGCACCTCGTGCTACATGCCCAATTGCAAACTTTGACTTTATCTCCTCTAGAATAGTCAATTAATTCTCCAAGAATTATAAATAATTGCAATTTAATACTTCTTAAATCTAAAATTAGATTTATGACAAGTATATTAAATTAAGCATTAAAGTCATCATCACATAAATCTTCCAAAGATTTTATGCTCTACTTATTTTGCTTAATTTTGGGCTTAAGGTATAATAAGTTATTTTATCAAATAAAGTAACCTATTATTTATTCCCAATTTGAAAATTAAATTATTTAAAATATTTTAATCCCAGATTATATTTTAAATATCCAACTTTTCAATTTTATCTTGATTACAATAGTCCAACTATTTAATCAACGATTAGTGGTACTATATATATTATAATGATTATAATAGTCCAACTATATAATCAAATATAATCCAAATTAATTAACCTCAATTACATTGATTACTATAATCCAATTATAAAATCAACTGTAAACTGAAATTAATTAATTCAAATATATTGATTAATATAATCCAATTATATATAATCAAGTATAATACAGTCCAACTGTTTATTAAAACAACAATTTAAATATTAGTCCAACTAACATTTAATCTAATGACGAAATAATTTAAATGAGCGCGTATGGCGAGTAATTGAACGAATATTGCAAATTCAATTCTTGCCTCCCACTATTTTTCGTCGAGCCTCTAACCCTCTGTCGAGTACTCGGGAAACCGTGTTTCCTAGTGGGCTAGGATCCCGTTAAATATCACACAATCTTGACTTTGGCCAACAAATTGTATGATAATTAACTAGGTAGATCTCTAAGATCAATTGGATCTCATCCAACTCCTAGATCCAGTAGGTGGACATCCAAGTCCCAAACATATATCTTATATATGCCTATACATCGAATGTATACCCTAACCTTTTTCCTCTGAATCAACTAGGCCTTGGCTTTGGCACAACAAACCTAGTGATCCCAGTCAAGCGCGGACCCATTGACATGGAAGCTTCGTAATCAATGTCAATGGACAAGAAGTGGTCTTGACTTTGGCCAACAAACCACAACTTGGACACGACACCGATATGGAACAAAGCCTCGTGATTAAAACACATCTTCGACGGACAAGGGCTTGACTTTGGCCAACAACCCCTGCCAATCTCGGATCTTGAGTAAGAATCACTCAATGGAAGGAAAATAAACGCTTGATATTTAACGAGGGTTTTTCGCGTGCAAATTGGCAACCAATTTATTATCTTTGTTAAGGTCTCATCATCATACACCCTTAAACATGCATTCTAAACACATAATAAAGCGCATATGATAAAATAATAATGATATGCGGATGGATATTTTACACATTGATCCTAGATCAAATCTCTCACTTTCTCTCTCCCGCTAGCACAAATATTTCTTCTACCCGTTACACTACACTTCTAAAGAAACCTCATTTACATTGAGGGGAATAGGTGAGAAGAGAATACAAAGAAATAGGAGATAAGGCTGGACTCGCAGGTCCAATTAATAAATCAAATTTATTACAATTTCCAAAATCGCCCCACCCAGCTAATATCCATCCGATATACATTATTCAAACATCACAACCATGTATTCATACAAGCATGTTATCAATCAATCTAATCAAATTAATTAATCTGATAATTAGTGATCATCCAATGTTCAAACAAAGATTTGATTTTGTTCGAGTCAAACTCGTATTGCGAACACGTACTCAAAGTACGATTTCTACGAATTAAATTAAATTACATAATTAAATCCAATTTAATACGCATTTAATTCTAATTCATTATTTAATTCCAAATTAAATATTACACTTTATAAAATAAACCTTTACGACTTAAATTCCAAATTTAATCGTTACGGGTCTCAAAGCCCGATTAATATCCAATATTAATTTAATTAAAGTCCAATGGGCTTTTAATTAATTTCTTGAGGCGTGGACTTTTGGTCAACTCGGGTCAAACCCGCAACCAAAGTCCAATCCGGGAGTTACCCCATAAGCCCATAAATTAATTTAGGCCCATTAGGCCCAATTAAACGTTAAAGGTTCATTAGTCGCATTTGGGCCTTTTGGAAGCGGTTTTGGGCCTAATTGGATCCAACCAATTTTGGCCTAAACCAACTTTGTACAACAAAGTCCAATAAACCCAATAACAACTTTAAAAGCCCAAATCCAATTTTAAGGCCCAATAATTTTAAAATTCCAAATTTTCCAAATTTTCCAATTAAATTACCTAAAGTGTATAGCATTATTAATTACCCAAATCAAAGTTTCCAAAACACTAAATTTGTCCAATTAATCATGCTTATCATCAATTAATCATGTCCAACATAATTAAATCAAAATCAAACCCAATTTCATGCTTCAAGTGTCTCGGCCAAAGAGGGAAATTATGCCCAAATCAAATTCAATCCAATTGAACCCAATCAAACATAAATTCAACATCCCTAAATGATTTCAAGTCATCCAATGAACAAAAAATCAAAATCCAAGACAATATTAGGGTTCATATTTTCGGCCATCACAAGCAAATTGGGGAAAAATTGTTCCAAACACTTTTCATCAAATTGATCTAATCAATCATCAATTAAACAACATTTAAGCATTTAAATCATCCAATTTCATTAAACATGCTCAAAATCAAGTTTACCCAAATTAAAGTTTTGGCCAACAATAAGCAAATTGGGGAAAATCAATCCAATTAATTTTTCTTCAAATTGATTACATATAACTCTAAGTTATTCATATACAAACATTCTTAAACAAATAATTTGTCAAAATCATGCTTAAATCAAAAAACCCCAAATTTTACTCAAGAACCCTAAAAAAGTTTTATGCACAAATGGCTCAAGATACCATTGTTGAGTTTCAATCAATTCCCAAGGATCATAAATCATGCATAAACGAGTTGAATACATATCAAAGGAGGTGCGGAATAACTCACATTGATCGGTAGAGATGCAACAAAGATGGAAAAACGCACTGCTCTCCCTTGCTCGGCAGTGAGCTGCGCATGTGGGGCTGCACGGCGTGGGGCTGCTTCCTCCTCCAAGAATCGGCCATGGGAGACACCATTGAAGCTCCAAGCTTCAAGCTTCCAAGCTCACGAACTCACTTCCCTATCACCTTTGTATTCCTCCATGAGTGTGCTAGCACATAGATCTTGCAACAAGATCTTTGCTTCTCCAATTTGCTCGGGAAAACCAGAAAAACAAAGAGAGAGAAAAACGGTCCAAGACCGAGAGAGAAGATGAAGAAGTTTTTGGCTCCAAAAGCCTAATACCGTAAATGAGAGAGAGAGAATGAGTTAGAAAATAAAAAATTGTAAAAGGTTTATATAATTTCCAAAAATATTTAATAAACCATTACTTTTTCTATTTCAAAAAGCAAAGCATTAAATGCTTGTCTATCACCTCAAATCAATTCACATCAATCACTCAAATGTCACATCACTCAAAGTGACATGTGATTTGACGCTTGATGTGACATGCGATTTTGACACTTGATTTGACTTGCGTGCCGCACTCGAATTCGAAATGCGAATGCGCTCGCAAACAATCCCGGGCTCGGGTTCGCTAATTCCAAATTAACGAATTTTCCGTTGCGTCGTAATTAAATGATTACGCCTAGTGAATTCACTATTCACGTCGCAAACGAATTAATTCTAAATTAATTCGTTCGCCCGACTTAAAATCCAATTTCAATTCCGCGTCGAAATCTAATTTCGTTATAATATATCGAAATATTAATTTATCGATTAATTCCAAATTAATCTCTCTCTCTTTAACGATATTTTATCCGAGATAAAATATCTCCGTAATTAATCCCAGATTAATTTTCTCTCTCATCGAATTAATCCCATAATAATTAAAGTGCGAGTCAACGTCATCGGTGAATCTTCAGGAAGCGACCCATGAGATCTCCGGATATGTTGGCAGTAAATACGGTCGTCGGACTATCCGAACACGTAAGTACCTCGTACTACGTTTATACCGATTTACAAGACAAGGTTGGCTTCTAGCAAAGCGCCATGCCTACCCAATTCTCCAGAAATATTCTTACAGGAATATATAGATCTGTATCAAGCGTAGTATACCGTAGTATTGTGTATATCGGCCCAGTATCGGATAGTCACGTGCTAGGGCTGGGGCTGGATAAGTGTCTGCCCCGTCCGAAGCACATGTCGGATGTCTGGTAACTAGTCTCTATAATCGGATATGCATAACCTAGTCATAATATCCCGATGGTTGCGCAACACTTAAGAGCACTATACCGTATCCTGCGTGACATCATCTCCACTATGACTGAAGTGATACTTCCGTCTTGACATCACACCCAATACACTACGACTCTCTGATAAACCCAGAAGTGGTGTACGCAGAACCGGTTAAAGCCTTGTACCACCAAGACCAAAGTCTATCGATTATCGTAAGTATTAGCGATGTAAGTCTCAGGTTAAGACTTTACACACCTACCTTGATTTCGGCCTCCCATAGACACATAGTCATAATACCAATGGGATTCCGAGGAGGGTCTATCCAGAGCGAAGCTGTTTCCCGTACCATCGGTGAAACACGACCTCCTATCGCACTTGAATAAGTATCCAATACTTATATATATGAGAACTATGCCGTTGTGCCCTCACAACGCACACAAGTGCAATACTAGCCTATTCCGCATTATCGATGTCCAGTCTCGATAATACTCCGGCTAGGGATATTTATGATTAATCCTTCGGGGACTGATATTGTCTCATATCATTCTCAGTCCAGGAACTAATCATAGGGACCTCTCTTCATTTATATATCTATGGTGATCTAATCACAACAAATGATGAGAGTGCAATTTCCTTGTCACATAGTTAATTTGCTACAACAACACAATGATCTGTGCAAATAGTGACGCTATGGGTCATTTTGTCCAACAGAAACTGGACGGCATGCTGTTCCAGGCTTGGGGCCTAGTTGGGAGTTACGGGTAGCCAACAGAGGACTAAACCGGAGAATAAGGGAGTCGCCACCCGGTGTGAACCGGGACAAAGATTAAGGCCGCACTCACCCCTCGCAAGGGATGACCTCAAACCATTGGGTTCAGAATGGTCCCTTACTTATGCAACTTGTAATTAAAGATTTATGCAATAATCCAACCAAGCCTATGGCATATATATTTCCAAGTGCAACACAATCTAGATTCACATGTTTTAAAAGTATAGTTTAATCTAACATACATGAAACCAAATCTTATTGCCAAATTCACTGCTCAAAAGTAGGCCTTTTGCAACAACAAGCACATAACGTCATAAGAATTCAATCATTCATGTAAATATAAACACAATAGTCATGGTAACATTTGCGTGTTAATTAATGTAAAGGAAATCAAAATGACGACAAATAATATTGTAGGCGTACCAGAAATAGACAACTAGGGAGGTAAATACAAAGCGTAGCGTAAAAAGGGTAAGGTAAGGGTGGGAACCATATGCTAAGATGGACATGTCATAATGTGATGCGAGAGAATCTATTTACCCTATACGTTCGTGCAGAGTTCGTATACGCGTTCGAATGGTAATAGAAGGTTCTCGTTCGAGTAGCGTTCGTAAATGCGTTCGAACGGGAATGAAACAGAATGCACACGTTCGTATGGCGTTTGTGAACGCGTTCGAACGGAAATGAAATAGAATACTCACGTTCGTGTGGCGTTTGTGAACGCGTTCGAACAGAAATGAAACAGAATGCTCACGTTCGTATGGCGTTCGTGAACGCGTTCGAACGGAAATGAAACAGAATACTCACGTTCGTGTGGCGTTTGTGAACGTGTTCGAACATAAATGAAACAGAATGCTCACGTTCGTATGGCGTTCGTGAACACGTTCGAACGGAAATAAGACCTGATGCATGATAAGGCAAAATGCATACGCGTTCGAGTTGCGTTCGTAAACGCGTTTGACGGGAACAGACCTGATGATGAAATGGGACGCAATACATAAACAATAAAATAAAGGGTGTCGCGGCGAGTACTGCTGTAAAGGTGGCCTTTTGGGGCTCTTGATCTCTCAAAGAGAGGACCTTTAGACCAACATACTAAGCCCATGCGCGTCACATCGCATCATGCATACAAACATAAAGACAATCATATCAAACTAAGTATGCCCGATTGAACACCCATCTTACATCGAACCGAACACACGTCAACCGGCGCGGCAAGGCATCGTGGTAAAGGGCTTTAACCCCTCCCATAGGGGATCTTCATTCCACTTACTAAGGCCATGCGCTCGATCGCATCATGCATACAAACATAAAGACAATCATATCAAACTAAGTATGCCCGATTGAACACAATCTAACATCCAACCGAACACACATCAACCGGCGCGGCCAAAACATCGTGGTAAAGGGCTTAACCCCTCCCTATAGGGGATCTTTCATCCACTTACTAAGCCCATGCGCTCGATTGAGTCATGCACAATAAGCAACATGCAGAATTTAAGTGACGAAAAATAAATAAACCAAAGCAACACAAAACCAAAAGAGGGTGCCGTTTACTCAAGTGTACATGGAGTTGTATCCAAGTAAGACCGCACTACCGTCCATTCGGATTTGGCTACGGAATTTACGTCTGGGTTTCCATCCTATATACCACAAAAGACGAAACTCTTCCATTCATCCAATACCCATAACACACATCATACACAAACAAGATTCGACAAATAAGTAAAAACAGTCAAAATAAATAACGAAAGTTATATAAACACGGGTGTGAAAAGTACCCTCAGGTCTAACCTTTTGCCACTTTCAGGCTTGCGTTTCACGGACGTCGGAAGGGTACAACTCCTCAACTTCTCCGGTTCATTGGTTTAGCGTCCTAGCTCACTGCTTTGCTATTTTGCTTGTGGTTCGAACTCCGTTCTGATCCTGTTCGGCCTCTGTTTTGCTGCTCACTGCTCAGGCCACCTGTTTTGACGTTTCAATGAACTGTTCCAAGTTTGTGTGGGTTTTAGTGCAGTTG
>SKCR01048705.1:0-39038 GCA_019454045.1 Zanthoxylum bungeanum
CATAAAAATCTAGAAAAAAAAAAAGTATTGTCATCAACATTTAGTTTTTTAATTAAAAAATATATTTGCAACATCACTTTTTCAATGAATATCACCAATAATATATCATATACATAAGCTAATGTTATCGTAAAAATCAACAAATTAACATTACAGTATTTACCTAATGAAATATTTTATTTTACATATGAGATTTATAAGAAGTATATTGGAGGATTGTTAAAATAAATCCTCTCTGATATCTTCTTAAATAAAAAGTAATATCATTTTTAAATATATGTAGGGAGTCATTTGGAGAACATCGTTGGAAATAATCTCAAATATATGCAAGAACCTAAAGATTCATGCATAAAAATTCTCTCAAATAATATATCTTTCATCAATTTTTTTGTGATCATATTTCCTACAATTAGGATTAGGAGAAAATATCTTACACGTAAACTAATATTATTACCGATCCCTTAATTAAACATTACTATTTTTTTCAAAAGATTATCATTGAACTCTTTTTTTTAAAAAAAATAATAATTAAAAATCTCACCACCAATTCACCATTTATAGGTTTAAACGAGCAGATAAAATCTCTAACTGTCTCATATTTTTCTAGGTTTAAACGAGCAGATAAAATTTCTAACTGTCTCATACTCTTATAAAAAAATACATTCTCTGAATTCGAACGAACCAAAAATCAAATCATGAACGGTACACCATTAAACCACACTCCTCGGAGATTTATCATTGAACTCTCTAAATTATTAAAATTGATATCATTTTCTAATAAACTTAAGAAGTTATTTAAAGAGTGTCTTTGGAGCCACTATTAATTCCTTGTAACTTTTCACAAAACATGGATTCCTTCAAAAAAATAAAAATACATTAACTATATTATATTATTATTATGCAAAAACGAATACCTCCCTAATTTTCCTACATAGTATATCTTCCATTCATTTTTAAACCAATTAAAAAATAAAAGAAAATAAATTTACATCCTACGACGTCGTTTCCATATTTGCTAGACACAGATCAACATTTAAAAAATAATAATAACTGTTTATTCTGTCGGCAAAGTCTCGTGTCGCCACGAGAAGTCAGAAAACTCGGCCGTGTCAAAGTGCATGTTGGAATACTCGAACAGCCCATCGTCGAACGCCACGTAATCGTTCATCAAATTATTTCCGCCACCGATTCCCAATTCGAACGAGTCATAACTCGTGAAGTTGTCGTCAAAACCCCACAACTCACCGACTCGGACCAAATCGGCCACCTCACCACTTTTAACCTCCTCACTCGAAACACTACTGGAAGGAGGCAGCCCGAGCTCGTCATCAGAGGCTTCTAGAAGGAACCCGAGATCCGGCTGGGACTCGCCGGAAACCGATGATGTCAGATCAACAACCTCAACGGGAGGCGATATTTCCACCTCAAAGCTCTTCATTACAGAGTCAAGATCGAGAGCCGCCGCGTCGGGATCGGATTCGTCGATAAATCCCGACAACAAGTCATCCTTTAACCTCTTAACCTCCTGCAGGTCCAACTCCGGCACGGCGGAATCATCCCTGACTCGCTTCTTGTTACTGACGCTTAATTCTTCCATGAAGAAACTAACAAAACAGAAATGAAATAATTATGGTTAGTGTTTGTGATGAGATAGTGGCATGAGGGAACATAAGCCTTATATAGTGAGACCAACGAGGAGAGAGAAAGGCAGCGCGTGTAGTGATGGTGACTTGAAGGCGCGTGGGATCGAACACTAAAATAGGCCATCACGAAGGACCTGCCATTATTTTGATTTTTTTTTTAAATTTATAAATTGATTTTAATATCCGTCTTCGAATCCGGTCAGAGATTTGGCCCTGCGGAATTTTGAATATAATTTATAGATGGTTCGTAAATGCATGTGATTTATATGCTTTTTAAATAGATTTTCTTTTTTCAAGTATCTTAATTAAGGGTAGGCAAAATAATTGTAATCGAACCGAATTGAAAATTTTAGTTCGAATTGATTTTTCGGTTTATGTTTGAGTTAAATCGTTCGGTTCGAAATATGAACCGGATCGGTGAACCAGTCGATTTGTAAAATCATGAACCGATCGATTTGGGGGTTAATTGATTAAATTTTTTTAATTTTGCTCCTCAAGGTTTTGTTCGATTGTGAACTGAATCGAATCGAAATCAAAATTAAAATATTAAAATCGAACCAAATCGATTCAATTCGGAAAACGTGATCTCATCTTCAAGTCATTGGTTCGGTTTGGCTTAAGCGTGCATTTTGATCCTGGATTCAAAATCTTGACCATTAAATTATTCAAAAGGTAATAAAAAAACGAGGGGCATTTTGTTATATCTTTCCACTCTAAAACCAAATTAAAATAAATTTTGAAATTCTTTTTCTTTAAATGATGTCGTTATTGGAACAATAAGGCTGCTATACTAAACTTATTGAAGAAATAAAAAATAACTAAATTATATAGTTTCCGTTCATTAGAAGAAAAATTAGGTCAAAAATTAAAATAATACCATGTAATATTTTTTTTTTAAATGATTTCTCTGATTTAATTCGTCTCTTTCTGGTTTCCTACCCAAAATTTGACGTATTCATAAATTATTGAAATGTTCGAATAAGAGACTTTGAGTGTCAAAAAAGGTATGTTAGAATAACTACTTTTTATTAAATTGTTGGAATAAGACTTTAAATATATAATCAAATTGCATTCCCACATATCATGAGGCTTTACTTAATAGTTTATTAATAATAAGATTTAATAAATTAAAACGGATCCCTTGATTTATTTGAAGTTCTAAGATGAATTATATTTGAGTAATGAGAATGGGGAATTATTTATATTCGGATGTTTACTTCCATTTTTGTATTTAGCAATATGAACGAAAATGGTGGGGATTTTTTTTTTGTTTTTTTAAAAAAAAAAAAAAGTTTATTTCTTTATTTTGTTAGTGAAAAAAAAAATAATATTATAATTTTAGTAAATTGTATTTTTATAATTTGTTAATAATTCATTTCGAATATGAGACAGAAATAAACATATTAATAAAAATATTATTTGATTTTTATTATGAATCATACAATTAAATAAATAATTTATTTCATCATTTCAATTACAGTATAATATAATTCCAATACATTCTAATTACAAGCTACGACTCTGATTATGAATATTAATTGCACAGTAAATTATTTTAAATATCACCAATGCTCCATATTAAACTTATATTAAAATAAATGTTTTCCCTTAAAATCGTTAATGTTGAGACAAATTATGAACATATCACGTGCCTTTTCTTTCTGCCACGTGATTAATCACTTCATTTTATTATTTATATAACCTTCAATATTCAACACCTCTGGCAATATAAAGTTTTTGATTTTTTTTTTCCAAGGAATAATGGTTATTTCTTAAGATCTGTCTGGCTTTGATTTGTAGATCCAACATTGGAAGTGGTGGCTATGAATTGAGCTATATGATTCCTCTCGAGACGTTACACGGTCTATTAGATTTATCAATTTTTCTTATAATAAGTTGTATATACGATGATATAAAAAATTTTATGTTTAATTTATGTATTTTTTTTTTAATTAAAAACATGTATTCACAGCACTACGTCGAGGTGGAAGATCAAACCGATCCCATAATTCCTCATGTACTTAAATAATTTTAGGTGTGAATTTGTTTTCTTTTCAATTTTGTAATCAACTCGAATTCCAATCAAATATTTTATTCGATATAAAAAATCGTGTCGAATCTCATACAATTTTATTCGAAATTCTGAATTCTAATTAAAATTAGAGACTTTTCATAATCCCGAGTAGAAAAGGGCATCATGTGCGGCTGCATCAAATCCATTAATTGAAAAAACACATCCCACTTGCCATTTTCTCAAGTTCTCAACCACAAAACAAAACAACCACCCATTTGATTTAATTGAGCCCCAAAAATATGTAATAAGCTAAAGTGGAATATTTCAGCCCCTCATAGCGCATCTCCATTTCTTTTTTCGAAATCGTTGGAAATCTAACCGTTAAATCATTTCTTCCGAATTTAAGTGGAATAAGTAAAATCATCGGTTGTCTCAGACTCTTTAGATTCGAATTCAAATCCTCAAAATAAGATCCTAAACCTATACTACCAAACCACGTGGGACCATCTCCACATTTGTCTTCACTCTTTTTCCCTCATTTTTCTATCAAAATACTCCATTTGGCCCCACACCATGCACTCTCTATTTCCTCTTGTTTCCCAGAATCATCCAAACCATGCAATCATCCATATGAGATATTTTTATTGAAAATATCTTTTTGATCCCTAATTATTTTATAATTATTTATTAGGTACGTCCTAATTGTTTTAATAATAATAGTATCGAATACAATAACGAACATTTACTATTAGAATAATAAGCCTTCATAGATAAAAATATCATATACCCATAAAGCATGTTCCCGATATTTTGTCCTCAATGGTCGTGGCTTGGTAGTATAGGATTTAGGATCTCACATTGAGATCCTGGGTTCGAATCTAAGGAGTACGTTTCTTGTAAGAACCTGTGACAGCCAGATGTTTTACCTATTCCGCTTAAGCCTGTAAGGGGTGGTTTGGCGGCTGGATTTTCAACGATTTCAAAAAAAAATTATTCCCGATATTTTTATTCATTTTCTTAGATCCAGTCAAATTCTAGTTAAATAGCTATGATATGAAACAATTTATGATCCAAATAAGATCGGAAACATAAACTTTCATTATTGCAGAAAGGTGAAGGTACACCTAATATTTGATGGAAATTATATTTTTATATAACAATCTTAACTATATCAATAATTATATAACATTTATTTTTTTCATATAATATTGATGGACCATGCCGCCCATGTACATGAGCAATATCATTATTTGATTTAGTTACAAATGAACCACTTATTTTAAGAGCAATTTTGAAAGTTTTGGAAAATTTTGGGAGATAAATTTTGTATTTTTTATTTTCGATCATATGATATATTAATTTATTTTTCTCAATTGATTTCTGATTAATATCTGACTATTTTCAAATAATCGTTCAAATCACTTATAGAATGATTTACTAGCGATTTCCAATTAATCTGCATAAATCAATACATTGCAAGTTAAAGAATAAATATAGGTGATAAACCTATGCATATTTTGCCAGTAATGGCAGTTTATAAATTTTTTAATTCAAATTAAATTATAAATCAAGATTATTGTTTGCACAATTTTTCGTCAATGAGCGTGTAAGGTTAAAACCTCTTGAGACAGAGTCCCAGCAAGGGGTGTTTGATTCAGTGAATAAGCCTCCAAAGGGCATAATCACACAAATTATAATCTATGGGTTATAAAACTATGAAATAAAAATAAAAATGCTCATAATGAGTCTTCATTTTGTTCTTTTCTTCGTCGTCTTCCAAAACTTGGGCCTTTTATAATGGAGAGCATTGTCAACCGTTTGAGCGGTTTTGCCTCCTTTCCCACGTTTCATGCTTGCACGTGACCGCTAGATCATGCATTCAACTGCTGAGTTGTGTGTGATAACTGCCGAAATGTGGGGAGCTGCTATCTAACTGCTAGATCGTGGGGTTAACTGCAATGTGTCTGTTCGCGCGATAATCGTCCTGATCGTTTTTCCCTTCGTCGTTCTTCGTCTTCTTTTCCTTTGGTCATCCTAATTGCTTTTCGTCCTTTAGACACGTCCTTTCTTTTCGCCCCTCATTGACTCGTTCGTCATAGGGTGATTTTCTTCACCAATAATTGTCCCCCAAATTCGCCTTGATTGATTTGGGAAATGAAGTCGAGGTGAATTTCTTAACTTGGGTAAAGTTAGGATGGTACCTATTGGCCGTATACTGACTTCGGCCTGCTGGTCTTCGCCCTTTCCCTTATCAGCATTTGCGGCCGTCGTTTACATTTCCTATGGGAACCCATCATTTCCCTAATAAATGCGCGGTCTTCCCAACACGTCCTATCGAAAGGTCATCATGGGCCGTCTTTCGTGTCATTTCGATGTCAAATCATTTCAAACGTCGCCCTTTTCGCTTCCCACTTTTTTTCTTTCCCTGAATTGGGCCGTGACACATGTCATAGGGCAAACTTTTCACCTTTGCTATATAAGGACTGGACTTGTTCTCGTTATCACTTTACTTTCTATCTCATTTTCTTCTTACCTTCAATTTTTCTTGCTAATGGCATCGTCTTCTTCCGTTTCGAAAAAGGCCACCTTAACTTTCAGTGATTACCAAGCTGCATTGGGTGACTCTTCTGTGGGTGTCCTTGGCATACATACCCTTGATGAAAACTACGGCCAGTGCTCCATAGGCCTCATTTTTGTTGATGACACTGCCATTGTCTTAGTATGCGTGGTTGGTCCGTCTATAAAGAAAAATAATAATGTCTTAGTAGTGCTTCCCACCTGTAAGTCTAGTGGGACAACTCATATTTGGCTGTCGTTGCCCCTCCATTGAAGCTTGTAAGCACCACTTCCGTATGGATGAGATCGTCTTCCAACTTTGCTAATCGTCCCAGCATCCTAACTGGGATGGCGTTGATGGCCGCTCCATTGGCGATTAACACCTTAGTGATGGGTATTCTGTTTACTTTTGCTTTCAAATAAAGCGATCAGAGATGCTTCGTCATTTGTTGTGGTGGTTTTGGAAACGTCACATTCTCTGATATTCCTACTTTCATCATTTGATCACTACTTGTATTTACTTGAGGTGGCTCCTCCTCCTCGTTCCATCCGGAAGCTGGCAACGTGATCGGCATATCACGAGAGGCATTATTGGTTAACAACCTCTGTTTTTCTTCTCTGGTCACGACCCGTTTTATTTTAGACTTTCTGTATAGCACGAGGTATAGAGATCACCTCAATTCCTCTCCTAATGTTCATACTGCGGGATTTCTGACTTCGTACAAATCTCTGAGAAGCCGATTTTGTGTTGTCCCCCTTCTTCGTGCTTCGGTTCTGATATCTATTTCTTTCTCTATATCGGTCAGTTCCTCGTCCGAGGCTTCTCTGTCAGTTATCGCGAGTGTTGCAAACTCTGTATCGTCACCGTCGTAGACATCTTCACTCCTCCCAAGGGTGTCATTATTGCCCCCCTTGAACTTTTCGGACAACAGGTAATGATTAGCCATGACCGGAGGCATGCTGCCAAACTGAATAACAATGGGGGTTCTTCGTCATTTGTTTCATCCTGTGTTTGTCGGTCGAATTTGGTACGCTCTTTACAGCTTGTATTAATCTCTTCTCTGCCACCACTATCATTAACGCTCGCATCCGGCTTTTTCCTCGCATGGATATTGATTGGAAGACTATGGTCAGTGGTAACTTTCACTTCACCTTGCTGGCGCATCATACGACCTTAATTCCTTTGGTGTCGTCTCAATTGTGTCTTTGTCATTTCATCTACAGGAGGATAGTTCTTCCCTGGCCGATGGTATGAATATGGCCGATGGTACGAATGTCATACATTGGGCCGATGAATTTTCGGCCTAAATGTCCTTATATTTTTGACGAAGTTTGAATGTTCTCCATAAAACCTTGGTGCGAAGGTTCTCGGCTGTCATGCTACTGGCTTCTTCTTCGATGGCCTCTCACAAGTATCTTCCAGTTCTTTCATCCACTCTATACTGTTTTGGCAACGTGCACACAAATTTTGCGGAACCCTCCTTTCTTGGGACTCCTCGATCCTTTCAAGAGCACTTGGACGATGACCGTCCTGATCTCTAGAACCAGCTTGAATTTTGGCAAATTCATTTTGGTGAGGTCAGAGTTGATCATATTCAATTCCAACGATTTTGGAAAGGGATTGTCGTCCACTGTCATCTTTTTCTCGAACGTTATTCGCCCAGATTCTATGGCGTCCTGCAAAACATTCCGAAAAATAAGGCAATTGTTAGTTGAATGAGACAATGCATTATGCCACTTACAGTACTTTTTGTCACCGATTTGTTCGGGGCTTGGCAATTTGTGGCGGTCACTCAACCTAATTTGCTTATCTTTATATAATTGATCGACTATGGCGTCGACTTTCGAGATGTCAAAAGAGAAATTCCTACTCTTTTTGTCATTCTCTACTTTGGCCTAGGGTTCAGCCCACGTCTTGCAGACGTATGGCTTCCCTTTAACTAGTTCGGCCAAACATAAGTCAGCCGATTCGATGTCCACTTCGCCTATTTCATAGTTAGGACTCTTGTAATAGGTTCCCTTGCTAGAATTCTTCATTTGTTCTTCCTCCCTCAATAACCGTTCATATCGCACTACACTAGTGGTGAGGTGGGGGTGGTCCCAAAATTCTCGATCTTGAAATTTCTTTTTTAGATCGAAATTAAGACAGCTTTGAGCGATTCTCACAAACTCCTTTTCTGATAAAGGCATGTAGCATCGGCCTCGAGCCGCTTTGAACCTTTGTAAGAACGTTTCGGCCCATTCTCCTGACAGCTGTCTCAAATTTGCCAAGGCCACTTCAGATTCGGCCTTATAGAATTGTGCATGGAACAACTGTTCCATTTGGTGCCAACTTTCCACCGAATTGGGCTGCAGGCTGACATACCAGGAAAAGGCTACTCTTGACAATGAGCCGTGAAATAGTCTCAACTTATGAAAATCGTTCGTCTCCCCACATTGAAGGGTAAATCGCCCTATGTGTTCTATTGTAGAAACTTCCCCAGACCCTGTAAACAGAGAAAATTATGGTATTTTGTAGTTCCTAGGCCACGGATACTTTACATCAATCCAATCTGGATACGGCTTTTGATATCTACCGAATTGATTCTATAGAATCTCGGTCATCTGTTCTCTCAACATATCATTTCCATTGAATAGCATCACTACAAGTGGTGGTTGTGGTCCTCTCACAAATGGGACATAGTCGTGACCTTGCCCTTGAGAACCTTGGGGCAACACTACTTCATGTTGTACAATGTTTGGCCCTAAGTATGGGCCATTGCCTCCAGGACTTATTCCCCATCGGGGTATCGTAGGGGCAGTAATCCCTTGTAGAGGACCATTGCTTGGACCAGCCTCATGACTGCTTGGTGCAGGAGGAGGTGTAGTCCATGGTGGGGTTGTCCCCCGTTAACACATTTGGCCATCAACTCATTCAATGAGCTTAGGTGTTTGGCCATATTTTCGTAATGCGAATTACTAGCCGAAGTGAACTTATCTATGATGTGAGCATTTTGAAGCCTAACATGTTCGACAACATCCTGGGTGAACTCACCGAACATGGCGCGAATCGCGTTGGGGCTGAATTCTCGCATAATGTCATATCGGCTTGCTTATGCTAAACCCTCAAAATGGCCTACTACTGCTGGAATGTGGGGCTGGTTGGTTTGCTCCAGTCCTCATTCCTCCGTACTCGAGCCAGTCTGAGTGTTTCTTTTGGGAGGCATCTCCACTTCTTACACCAATTCTCCCACTGTGGTCGCCAAAAGCTGTTTGCACAATTTTTCGTCAATGAGCGTGTAAGGTTCAAACCTCCTGAGACAGAGTCCCAGCAAGGGGTATTTGATTCAGTGAATAAGCCTCTAAGGGGCACAAGCACACAAATTACAATCTATGGGTTACAAAGCTACGAAATAAAAATAAAAATGCTCATAATGAGTCTTCATTTTGTTCTTTTCTCCGTCGTCTTCCAAAACTTGGGCCTTTTATAATGGAGAGCCTTGTCAACCCTGTGAGCGGTTTTGCCTCCTTTCCCACGTTTCATGCTTGCACGTGACCGCTGGATCATGCATTCAACTGTCGAGTTGTGTGTGATAATTGCCAGAATGTGGGGAGCTGCTATCTAACTGCTAGATCGTGGGGTTAACTGCAACGTGTCTGTTCGCACGATAATCGTCCTAATCATTTTTCCCTTCGTCATTCTTCGTCTGCTTTTCCTTTGGTCGTCCTAATTGTTTTTCGTCCTTTAGACACGTCCTTTCTTTTCACCCCTCATTGACTCGTTCGTCCTAGGGAGATTTTCTTCACCAACAATTATTATATAAGCTATTAATAATAAAACGTGGGTCGGGGAATATCTCCACTTAAAATTTTAAATTTAATCATATATAATGTACAAGGGTAGAGCTGTTTGGAACCACAAATTTTCTCCCTATCTTTCTTTTTCAATTAAGTTGTTTTTTTTTTTAAAAAAAAAAAAATGCATTTACCTAAGAAGTTACGAGTCTCATTCGCTCTCAATCTTCTGAATTTTGAAAACTCTAAACGAGTCTGCAAAAAACATGGTCCTCTATGGATTAAAAAAAAAAATAATGAGTATTAATTTTTTAAAAAAAATTAATACTCTTAATTATAATTTAAATTTAGAGATCCAATCGGCCGTCTAAATAAATTTTCTCCTGAACCTTTTACATCTCACCGCTCATTAGATTTGACCACGATTATAGTTCGGAATCGAAACGGTACAAATTGTAACCGAATTGGTCACCTACAATTCGGTTGTGGTTTACATAAATTCGTAACCGGTTCCAATTTATATTAATATTTTATTTTTTAAAGTACAGAAAATGATTAATAGTAATCAAATTGTAAGGTTCGATTCAATTATGGTTGGTTCACACTTAAAGTGAACTGTAGCTATACAATTCGGTCATGATTTTTAACCATAACTATATAATTCGGTTATAATTTCTTATCGTAATCGAAACGTGTCCACCTCTACGCTTACCAATTCCTTTAACTTTTTGTTTTTGTTTTAAACAATGTACAAATAGAAAATCCACCGTCCAAAATTAAATATAAAGAATATTGCCGTTCAAAGACGACAAAGTCCAACGTTAGTACGTTACTTCATTCCTACCGCGCTAATTAAACGGCCTATATAATAAGTTGGGCGCCGCGTCAGCTCATAGCAGCAGTACCTTCTAAATCAAATCTGTCAACTCCTGCCGCTAATGGCGTGATCAATTTGCTTTTTAGGTATTTAATAAAATTTGTGATGAAAATTCGAATCTTTAAAAAAATTAAGAATTAAAAATGTATTTAAATTTTCATATCTCTTTTCTTTAAAAAAAATTAAATAATATCGACGAATCGAATTTTAAATATTTTAATAAAACTATCACAGTGGCTTGCGGAGATAAAATATTTAGAGGTGGACAATATCAAATTTGGATCGGATCAGATCGAATCCGAATCCGATTTGTTTGGTTCGATCGAATTTGTTTAGTTCGATCGGATTTTGAGTCCTTACCGAATCAGATCGTATTTGATCCGATAATTATCGAATCGAATCAGATTTATTCGATTCAATTTGAAATCTTAACGAATTGGATAAATTCGATTTGATAACAGATCCGAATCCGATAGAGCATTCGATTTGATAATGAATCTGATAGCGGATTCGATTTGATAACATATCAGATTCGATAACATATCTGATTTGATAAAAATGGTTTGAATTGTAAGCTATCCGATCTGATTCGATAAAATTAATATGAATTTACAAATTTTCAAATCAATTTTTCGAATCGGATCCGTTATCGAATTGAATTTGTTATCGAATCGAATTTACTATCGGATTTATTATCAAATCGGATTCTCTATCGGATTCGAATCTGTTATCAAATCGGATTCTCTATCGGATTCAGATTCGTTATCGAATCAGATAAAATCCGGTTCGATCCGATAGTTATCAAATTTATCCGATCCGATCCGAAATTCGACGAACCAACCAAACACGATTTGATTGAATTCGAGAGCCAGATCCGATCTGATCCGATGCCCATGCCCATGCCTAAATATATTAAAAATATATATAGTTTTATTCATTTCCTTATTTTATAATAAAAACTGAGGACTTTTTTATTTCGCTTTTATAAATTGATTGATAAATATAAATGAGAAAAAAAATTATAAGTGTAATATTTTATTATTATATATTTACAAAATTACATTCCACTATTAGTGTTTTACATTTTATTATTATTAAATTAATCGTAAAATATTACACATCAATAAAGCTTATAGTAAAATATTATCTCTCAATACTTCTTGTAGTAAAACTTTATATCATAGTAAAATACTATTTCTCAATGCTTCTTATAATAAAACTTTATATTTTACTATTATATATTTACAAAAATTATATTTTATTATTAATAATAAATTGTTACTGTTTGCGCAATTTTTATGCATGAAGAAAGAAGAGTGTGTAAGGTTCAAACCTCCTGAGACAATGTCCCAGCAAGAGATGTTTGATTAAATGAATAAGCCTCCAAGGGGCGCAAGCACACAAGTTACAGTCCTAAGATTACAATCTAAGAAATGAAAAATAAAAATATGCTCATTTGAGTCTTCATTTGATCGGGCTTGTTCTCTTGGCATAGATAAGCTTTTATAGTGAAGTTTGTCAACCGTTTTAGGCGGTTCCAGTATCTCCCTGCAGCTGTAAGATCATGCCTGTAATCGATGAGCTGCGTGTCTCAACTGCTTGGTTATGGAGGGAAAACCGTCCAACTGCTACGATCGTGGAAGTAACCGCATCATGGGTTTTCGCCCTAACCAATGGTCCGGTCGCCCCAAGCTCTTCGTCGCTCCTCGGCCCATCGTCCATCTTCTCTTCGTTCTTCCTTTCGTCCTAGGGCGACTTCATCCTCTGGTGGGGATTTTCGTATGCCAACAATTGTCCCCCAAATTTACCTTGATTGAACTGGGAGTGTGAAGATCGAGGTGAATTTTCTTTTTAGTCTTCCATCTCGGTTCGTTGTTTCCTCATTTCAGGGAAGACCGCTACTCCAATCGACGGATGGTACCCGACCAATCCCTCAGTCCAGAGAACCTGTAGGATAGATTTCTGGTCGAAGAAAAAAAGGCGTATAGATTGGAATGAGAGAAATTTAAGACCATTCATTTCTGCCTTCGACCGACCCACTATTCGGTCGATCCCTCAGTCCATAGAATCTGGGGAGCGAATTTTCGATCGGAGAAGACGAAACGGCGTATAGATTGGAGTGATGGAAACTTATATGATCACCCGTTTCCGACTTTGGCCGGCCCTTCATTCGGCCAATCCCCAGTCTATAGAATCTGAGGTCCCAGGTAAGCAGCATGCTCCACGTAGAGAAGCTCAGGAAAGCTGTTGTTAACGAGCTTAACCCAGTCGCAACTCGGGAGGTGCAGTACCTTCCACACAAAGAACCCCGTACAATCTGTCGCTAACGGACGCAGTCCATCCACAACCTTACATTTCATTTCACACCTTACACCGTGTGGATGGCCGTTAGCGAGTCTTCTTACATTCCATTTCACACCTTACTAAAGAGAGGCTTCCATCTCTGGTGGCATACGTTTCATGCAGAGCTTTTCCTTTTCCAACTCTGCTCTGCCTTTTTAGATATTTTCCTTCTCATTTTCGGGACTCTGTTTGACTATGTAGAGTTTGGTTAGTAAGGTTGTCCTTTAAATAGGTAGTGAAGAGACCTTGGCACTGTTGTCACGTGAAGGGTTTTTTCACATGCTGTCTGATCGATTGGAGGGGCTCCCTACCCAAAGTCTGGCCCTCTGTCAGAGTAAACCCGTGGCCTGATGGTCTTGTCATATCAGTCTTTGCGTTAATAATGGAGAAGGCTTGGACGACGTCTTTGGAAAGTGCAGTGTTGACACCTGTTTTTGGCCGACTCTGAAGACCGATGTGAGACTCTGAGACTCGGCCGATCTGTTGGAGGCCGAAGTAGCGGGGTCGAGCGAAGTAGATTCGGGGTTAGATTCTTCGCCCTATAGTTTGTCGGGTCGTCCCTTAGAGTTCTACGCAAACCCATCATATCTGCAATAAATGTGCGGCCCTTTCCTACACGTTTCATCATGAGGCCCATTTAAGAGCCGCTTTTTATGTCACTTCCGTGTTTCCTTCCGTCGCACGTCACTTGTGCAGCGAGTTGCATTCGAACACCTGTCTAGGGCAACTTTCTATCATTTTCCGTTTTCCCGCTGCTCTTACCCCTCGACGATTCATGTTGCGACAACTGTCCCAGGTTAAACCTTTCGTCTGTCCATAAGGCTTCACCCCCCTCTGTCTCTCGCTATACCTTTACCTTTTCTGCAAACTCGCTTGTACTTCTTTCTTAATCTTTTGTCATCAATGGCTTCCTCTTCCTCTTTTCCCAAAACTAACGACTCAACTTTCGCTGATTATAAGTTGGCATTGGAAGACTCTTCTGTGGGCGTGTTTGGCCTTCACACTCTTGATGAGGATTTCGGCCAGTGCGCTCTTGGCCCCATCTTCATTGATGATAACGCTATCGCAATGGCCCCGTTGGCTCAGCAATTTCCCTCTTCTTCTAGCCCTCCGTTTTCTGAACCACTTAACATTTCTGTCCTTGCTCAGTCCAGTCCAATTCGCACCTGGCCCAAGCCTGATACAGCTTTCGAAGCCTGGTATCAACGTATGTTGTTACATGCGGATACCCGTGCCTTTTTAGACAAACACCATCTTCTTCTTCTTATTGAGCTTTCCTTGTCTCTGCCAGCTTTTGATCGCAACTTGTTTCCCATTTCCTTACTCTTTTGGTCTTCCGAGTACAATGTATTCATTTTTCCGGTCGGGCCCTTTACTATCACCCTTCGTGATGTTGGTGCCCTTACCGGTTTGACCCCTCTCGGAGCGACCATTTCGGCCTCCACAACCTTTCGTTTTCCCCCTCATTCAATGAGTCAATCCTCTTTTTCGTCTTATTCTTCTCTTCTTCCCACATATTCGAAAACGGATGGTACGGTTTCAATGCTAGAATGTACAGCCTTCCTACATTACTGGCTGTGCAAATATATCGTTTGTACACCCAACCAAAAACCTGTGGCGGGTTACCTCCCCATTTCTTCTGATCTCGCCCATGGCCGTCATTTAGACTTGGCCTCTTTTCTTCTTGCCGCCATGTATCGGGGGCTGGCCGTCCTCCAAAAGCAACTTCGGTCGGGGTCATCACCCTTGCCTCTGGTCCCTTGTGGATTGTCCAACTTTGGTTAAGAGCCTATTTTCCTATTTTTGGCACAATTAATTCGACTCACCCTTACTCTTGTGCCGGCCTTCTCTTCGCTCAACTTAGGTTGTCTTCTTTCCTTCCTCGTGCTACCTTTGATTATTTTTATACTCTTCCTCGGGTTCCTTTTTTCTTCCATTTTACTGTGTTGAACAGTCCGTCTTTCGTCCATGACTTTCCCCTTTCGGAAGAGGATGAATCTTGTCTTCGTATATGGCGCAAGTTTTTATGCAGCCGTGACTTGGTTCATGACATCTTGATCGGGGCTAATGGCAAGGCTGGAGTGGAGGCATATTCGCCCAACTTCGTCGCCCGTCAATTTGGCTTCGTCCAAGGGTGGCCTCTTGCTTTCTTTCATTCGTATTCTGCGTCGTCAGACCGTTTTAAGGTCTTTTCTGTTTCTGAAGTTGAGGACTCCTTAGTGGAGACTCGCTCTTTGCTGTCTTCTTTTGTCATATCTCCTTTCGCTCCTTGTACATTGGTTCATCCTTGCTTTGACCGTTTCTGGCAATCACCCCGTGAGCGATATTTTTCTTTGCCTCCCGCGAAGGTGTTTTCTTTTATTCCTTTATCCCCTAAATATTCTGAGCCGTCGGGGTCAAAGAAGGCAGCTGAGGCGTCTAAAACCAAGAGCATAAAGTTTGCTAAAAGGAAGCAGCCTTCTCCCAGCCGAAGTTCTTATTCGGAGTTTCCGCTCCGTCTCTTTAGCTTCTTCTTTCTTTTCATAGGTTATAGGTATATTGAGACTGTCATTACATTTGCATTTGGTACAGGCCCTTAAGATTGATCCGCCTTCAGCAATTCTTGAAACGGCGCGAATTCCGGAGGCCGAAGCTCCTGTGGGCGGAAACGAGGGAGCGGGACCTGCAGGGATGCCGGTTGTTCAATTTCCCTCTGATGAGGATGACGCTGCCGAAGGTCCCGCCATGACGCAATTCCCAAGAGAGGGAGATGCAATTGGAGCCGACCCCCAAGGTACGGAGTCATCTGTTGAATCTGGCTATTCGCGTCTAAGAGTTGAGGAGATTCCTGGTGATCATTCCCCATTTAAGCGCTTCTCTTCGGACGGTTCTGTACCAATCGTGCAGGATCCGGATGATGAGGCTGAAGTGCCAGAGCCTATCTGGCCGACTGGTGCTCTGTGGCATTACCTTAGGCAATTCTACCCTTTAGTACGCATGATGTCTACCTCAGGACTTAGAGGGAGTTATAGGGACGTGGACGGCCTCTATAGTTTGGCCGAATTGGAGTCATTAGAGGAGGCTCGGTCTATGTATAAAGACGACGTACTTCGTCGCATTTACGAAGAAGATGAAATCATTTATATTTCTGATTCGTCCGACTCCGATTCTCTTGCAGATGTTCGACCAACTACTGCGCCACAACATTCGATGCCAGAAGCGGTATCCCCCAGCACTTCTGCGCATCAGACTTCGGTCTTAGCACAACCGTCGTCTTTGGCTCTTCTGCCTTCTTCCCCTCAAGTGGAGTTTTTGAGCTTGAGCGGCCGTCATCTTCGGCTCTCATGGTTGTTTCTTCCGCAGCTCCTGCTCAGATAGTCCAAGTACTGGCTGCTCCTGAGCAGCCGTCACCCCCTCGGGCTGAGTCTCCAATTTGCCAATGAGTTCTCCTGCTCGGCCGTCTTCTCCTCAGGCCGCACCACAGTCGACTCTTGTCCCCCAGCATCCATCATCCCCAGGGCCTTCATTTCAACAAGAGTTAGCGCAGCCCGCGGCTGAAGCATTCGAGGCACTGGTGGGTCAGCCCTCTGGTTCTGGTTCTGGGATGGTAAGTCTTTTCTTCTTCTCTAGTTCGTCCTTATCCTGGCTTATACTTGCTAATTTCTTCTGTGTACAGGTATCCGACCCATTGTTGCAAACAATCCAGGACATTTTGGATCGCTTTGGACGTCTGTCTTCTGCTTCTTTTCGGCCTCCTTCGCCTTTGGTCAGCACCAGCACAGACATGGAGGCCCTTCAGGAGGTTCTTGGCCAATATGCTTCATTCGCTGCACTAGAAATTAATCAAGCCGCGCGCCCAGAGAACGTACTTCAATTGGACTCCGAGTTAAACCGAATATTGGCCCTCCCTACTTTGCCAATATCTGTGGATGTTCAACTTTTCCTCCAAGAAATGCAAAATGACATAGCAAACCTTCTCTCTCAGTATCGCAATGTGCACAGCCAGAAGATCGGGCTTCGTTCTTCTGTGATGAGGAAAGAAACGCTTCGTGATTCTCTCGAAGCACGACATCAGGCCTTGAGGGAGACAACAAAAGAAATGGTGACCGAAGAATCGGTCTTCCTGGACCTGGAGCGACAACTAAAAGAGATTCAGCGTCTTCTTGAGGAAAGCCGCATGAGGAAGGAGGCTAAGAGGAGGACCCTCGTTACTCGAGTGGAGGAGATGGACGAGTCTATGGCAGAGTACGAGGGGTTGGCCCGCATCAATTTCGAGAAAAGCCTGGCCGACTTAGACGCAGTGGGTATAGGAATACAGGACGAATGACGCCTGAGGAGGGAGACGCTTTCGGCCATTAAGGGGCTGCCTGGGGATTTTCGGCGATCTTCGGGCCAAAAGTAATATTTTGTAAGACGTTATATCGTATATCATTGTATTCTTAAGACGTTTTCGTCCATGTTTAATGAGAACTTATTATTGTTTCAGTGCCTTTTGTTTTCGTGCTCCCATAATGAGGGCACATATTTCTTTAAGTATTTTCCGTTTATTTCTTTTATATGCACTCTTCCGTTTAAGTCTTGTAGATGATAGGCTCCATTTGGCAACACGTTTTTTACCATGAATGGGCCTTCCCAATTGGGCGACCATTTGCCATACGCTGGGTCCTTAGAACCAAGTGGCAACACAGTCTTCCACACTAATTCGCCTTCCCTGAACGATTTAGCCATTACTCTGAGGTTGTATTCCTTGGCTATCCTTTTCTTTTGTGCTTCTAGACGATTTAGCGCATCACATCTGATGTCGTCCAATTCCAACAAGTTCTGGATCATTGCCTCGTCGTAGTCTTCTCGTGTCAGTTTGTCTTGCAGCATCACCCTGGTAGACTCAATATTCATTTCTACTGGAAGCACAGCCTCTTGACCATACACTAATTGGAACGGCGTCACCGAAGTACTTGTTCGCGGTGACGTTCTATAGGCCCATAACGCTTGACTCAAATATTCATCCCACCGTCTGGCATTATCTGTCACCATTTTCCGAATTAATCCTTTAAGGTCTTGTTGGTTGATTCTGCTTGACCATTTGACTGAGGGTAGTAGGGAGTAGTGTTCACTAGTCGGACTCCGTATTCGCCCAGGAAATCTCTTACCTTTTCACCGTTTAATGAAGTACCGTGATCTACCATTATTGTCTGTGGTATACCAAATCGGTGAATTATATGTTCCTTTATGAACTTGATGATCTGCTCTTGGGAGATTTCTACAACTGGGATGGCCTCCACCCATTTAGTGAAGAAGTCAGTGGCAACGACGATGAAAGTATGCCTCTTACTTGATGCAGGATAAATCTTCCCTATCAAGTCTATCGCCCATCCCATAAACGGCCACGGTTTAATGACTGGGACCATCTCAGTTGCTGGAGCCCTCTGAATAGGTCTGTGCTTCTGACAAGCAATGCATCCTTTGGCATATGAGGTGCACGATTCTCCCATCTTTGGCCAATAATAGCCACTTCGTACAATCAACCATCTCATCTTCACCCCGGCTTGGTGAGCCCCACAAGTGCCTTCATGAATTTTTGCCATGATAGTTTTGGATTCAGATGGCCCTACAAATTTCAGCAACAAACCATCTTTTCTTTTCTTATATAACACATCTCCTTATACTATATAGTTCAAAGCTTTAAGTTTTAGCTTTTGATCCTTCCCTGCTTCGGGTTGCTTTAGGAATGTCTTGATTTCGCTTCTCCAATCATCCTTTTTTCGGCTTCGATAACCATGGCGTCCGTATCTTTAGCTCGCCTCATGAGGACTGGCTCAACTTCTTCGCTCTTGTATACCTTGCCTGTGTTTGTCTGTTTATATCCGGAGGCTGCTTGGGCTAAGCTATTGGCCAATTCGTTCTTCGCCCTCGGAATGTACTCCAATTCAGCGTGATCAAATCGTTCTACTAATTCTTGGGCCACGTCTAATAATGCCATTACTGATGGGCTTTGACATTTGAAAGCTCCTATCACTTGTTGAATTACCAGCTGCGAATCTCCCTTGATGGACGCATGGGTTACTCCCATATTGAGGAGCATCTCTAGCCCAAGTATCAAGGCTTCGTATTCGGCCTGGTTATTAGTGCAGTATTCGGTCAACTTGACTAAGAATCAGAAAGATTCTCCCAACGGGCTGACCAGGACTAATCCTATTCCAGCTCCCTTCATTGTGCTGGATCCGTCGAAATACATCGTCCATGGTTTCAGACTGCATTCGTCCAGATCCATTTCTATTTCCTTTATCGTGCTAAGACATGGATGGTCGGCCAAAAAATCGGCCAAGGCTTGATTTTTAACGGCCCTTTGGGGTTCATGCCGTATATCAAATTCTGAAAGTGATAGTGACCAAAAACCGACTCTTTGATGCAAGATGGGACGAGAAAACATGTACTTTATTATATTAATTCTTGTAATCAAGTACACTATATTCGGCCTAAGGTAGGCTCGTAATTTAGTACATGTGAAGTATAAAGCCAAACATAATTTCTCCATGGGAGAATAGTTACATTCATAATTCAGCAATTGTCTGCTAATATAGTAAATGGCTCTCTCGATGTTCATGTCGTCATCTTGCGCGATCATCCCAGCTATAGACCGCTCTTCAGCCGCTATGTACAACTTTATTGGCTTTCCTGGCACTGGAGGTACCATCACCGGCGGCTGTGACAAGTATTTCTTCAGGCTGTCAAATGCTTGTTGATGTTCCTCGGTCCAGACGAATTCGTCCTCGCCCTTTAGCTTTAATAAGGAGGAGAACACTTTTGTTTTCCCTGCACAGTTGGAGATGAATCGCCTTAAAAAATTAATTTGCCCTAAAAACCTCTGCAACTCTTTTTTATTTCGGGGTGGCATAGCTTCGGTGATTGCCTGAGACTTATTGGTGTCGATCTCAATTCCCCGTTGGTGCACTAGAAACCCCAGGAAATTTCCTGCGCACACCCCGAAAGCACATTTGGCAGGGTTCATTCTTAGTTTGAACTTTCTCATTCGTTCGAAGGCCGCTGCTAAATGGCCAAGATGTTCGTCCATAGTCACGGATTTAGCCACTATATCGTCCACATAGACTTCTACGAATTCGCCAATCATGTCATGAAAGATCAAGTTCATAGCCCGCTGATAAGTGGCACCAGCATTTTTCAGGCCGAATGGCATGACCGCCCATTCATAACACCCTAGAGAACCTGGGCATCTAAAGGTCGTCTTATGTACATCATCTTCGGCGATGTAAATCTGATTATAGCCCGCATACCCATCCATAAAATAGTATACCTGATACCCTGCCGTGGAATCCACTAGGGAATCTACTGTCGGCATTGGGTATTGATCCTTTGGTGTTGCCAGGTTTAAATTTCTGAAATCTATAAATCCTTATCTTTCCATTCTTTTTCCTAACTGGGACAATATTTGACAACCATTCCACATACCTGGTCGTCCTAATGAATTTTGCCCCTAACAGTCGTTCAACTTCTTTCTTAATATCAGGCATGACATTAGGCGCAAACCTCCGGGGAGGCTGCCTGTGAGGCCTATGACTTGGCATGATTGGCAGCCTATGCTCTACCAACGTCCTATCTAAACCAGACATCTCATGGTAATCCCATGCAAAACAATCTTTGTATCTTTGCAACAAACAAACTAACTTTTCACGTACCTGGGGCTCCAATTCCTTGCTGACGTAAGTTATGCGCCTATCGTGCTCACTCCCCAGATTTACTTCGTCCAAAGCATCTTGTCCTCTTGAGATGTTTGTCTTGCGTCGTCCATTCAGGGCGAACTCTTCTTCCTTTGATTCTCCTCCTTCCATCAAGTAGTCCACTCCACATAGTTCTTTTATTTTGTCCTCCGTCTGGTATGCCAGTAATTTTCCTTTTAAGGCCGAAATAGCGGTTTGTGCTTCGTCCTCACTTCTTCGCTCTATCACATAGGCCAATAGATTGGCCTTGGAGGCCGCAAGAGCGGCTTGCTCCTTATTTTGGCCGTACTTCATTCGAATCGATGTGTGTCGGTTCTCCAAAGACCACTGTGGTTGGTCTCGTCTGTGCGAACAAATCATCCAGCAGCGAAGGGCTTATTGTCGGGCATGCCTATCTCTTACTTCGTCCCTCTGGTTCCAGAAAAGAAAAACCAGGCGTGAAGGGATGAAGGGATGCATCGGCTGCCGTGAATCCAGTCTCGTTCCAGTAGCATATTGTATGTAGTTGGTCCATCTATGACGAAAAACACCACTGTCTTCGTAGTACTTCCCACTTGCAGGTCCAATGGAATAACTCATTTTGCTGTCGTCGCCCCTCCATTAAAGCCGGTAAGCATCACTTCCGTAGGGAGAAGGTCTTCTTCGGACTTTACCAAACGTCCTAGCATCCTAACTGGTATTGCATTAATGGCCGCCCCGTTATCAATTAGTACTTTGGTGACAGGTATCCCATTAGCCTTTGCTTTCACATACAGCGGCCGCAGATGCTTCGTCATGTGTGTTGGTGGCCTCGGGAAAACCACTTTACCTGATAGCCCTATTTCCATTGCCTGATCGGCCTCGTTGTTAACTTGAGGCGATTCCTCTTTTATGTCACATCCAGAAGGTGGCAAAGTGGCTGGCGTATTCTGGGAGACATGATTGACAGTCAATCTCTATTTTTCGGCTCTGGTGATGTCCCGCTTTATCTTAGGTATCCCATACAGAACAAGGAACGGGTATCGTCCCAAATCTTCTCCCAATGTCTCGACTGCAGGATTTCCGGCTTCATATAATTCTTTGAGAAGCCGATTCTGTGAAATTCACATTCTCCTTGATTCGGTCTTGATGTCTATTTCTTCTTCTACATCGGTCATCTCTTCCTCTTCAGCCTCCCGGTCTGTGATTGAGAGCGCTGCAAATTAGGTTTCACCACCCTCATAAACGTCCTCGCTTGTTCCAGCTTCCCCATTGTTATCTCTCATGAATTTCCCAGTCAATAGGTAATGATAAGCCACCACTGGCGGCATACTACCGAACTGAATGACGATAAGCGACTCTTCGTCGTCTGTTTCGTCCGGTTTTCGTCTGCCAAATTTAGTGCGTTCGTCGCAACTTACCACCGTTCCTTCTTTGTTGTCACCCCTTTTTTATTTACTTCTGTTTTCTCTGTGGTGCGAGGGCTACGGCCTGTGGTGGCCTTCGTTTCACCTTGTCGACGCATCAAACGGCCATAATTCCTTTGGTGCCGCCTCAACTGCGTCCTTGTCATTTCGTCTACAGGGCGATAGTTCCTGCCTGACCGCTGGCCCGAGTGTGGCTTTTGGTATGAATGCCAAACATTGGGCCGATTAATCTTCGGCCTGAAGTCCTTACATTCTGGACGAAATTTGAATTCTCCCCATAGAACCTTGGGGCGAAGGTCCGGGGTTGCCATGATGATTGCTTTCTCTTTGCAGGCCTTTCGCAAGTGTCTTCTAACTCTTTCATCCATTCCATGTCGTTTTTGCATCGAATACAAATATTCTGCTGGTCTCCTTGCCCTGAAGGTTCCTGAGCGCTTGGACGACGACGGTACTGTCTTTCGTCTAGCACTAATTTGACTTTCGGCAGGTTCACCTTGGCAAGGTCTGGATTAACCATGTTCACCCCCACCGATTTTGGAAAAGGGTCGCTATCCACGGCCATCTTTTTCTCGAACGTGATTCGTCCGGATTCTATGGCATCTTGTAAGACATTACGAAAAACAAGGCAATTATTAGTTGTGTGAGACCATGCATTGTGCCACTTACAATATTTTTACTACCGATCTGCTCGGCTGTTGGCAACGTATGTTGGTCGCTCAAGCTAATTTGCTTGTCCTTATATAACTGGTCAAATATGGCATCGACTTTAGTAATATCAAAGGAGAAGTTTCTGCCATTTCTATCATTTTTTTCACTTGCTTGGGGTTCCGCCCACGTTTTGCAAACGTAAGGTTTCCCTTTAACCAACTCGGCCAGACATAAATCGGCCGACTCGGTATCTATTTCGCCCATTTCATAGTCAATATTCCTGTAATATGTCTCTTTGCTCGAATTCTTCATTTGCTCATCTTCTCGTAATAATCGCTCATAACGCACCACACTGGTGGTGAGTTGGGGAAGGTCTCAAAACTCGCGATCCTGAAACTTCTTTTTCAGATCGAGATTTAAGCAACCTTGAGCGATCCTCACAAATTCTTTTTCGGGCAAATGTATGTAACATCGGCCTCGGGCTACCTTAAACCGTTGTAAAAATGTCTCGGCCCATTCTCCTGGTAATTGTCTTAAGTTTGCCAAATCGGCTAAGGCCACTTCAGATTCAGCCTTGTAAAATTGCGCATGAAACAGTTGCTCTATCTTCTGCCAACTTTCTACCGAATTGGCCGGCAGATTGACATACCAGGAGAAAGCTACCCCTGATAGTGATCCGTGAAATAATCTTAGTTTGTGGAAATCATTAACTTCCCCACACTGGAGGGTAAATCGTCCTACGTGTTCCATGGTAGAAACTTCCCTAGACCCCGTAAAAAGGGAAAAATCTGGTATCTTGTAGTTTCTAGGCCATGGATGGGCCACATCGACCCAATCAGGATACGGTTTCCGATATCTTGGCCGAATTGGCCGTATGCCTAGACCAAATTGGTTTTGAAGGATCTCAGTCATTTGCTCCCTTAGCATATCATTGCCATTAAATGGAACAGCTATGGGCGGTGGTTGCGGTCCTCTCAAAAGTGGGACATAATCAAGGTTCTGTCCCTGAGAAGCCTGGACACCCTGAGGCAACACCACTTCATTTTGTGCCATATTTGGCCCTTGGTGTATATTTGGTCCTAATTGTGGGCCATTGCCTCCAGGACTTATTCCTCCCCTGAGAACCGTTGGGATGTTGGTTCCCTGAGAAGGAATATTACTAGGACCAGCCTCCTGACTGCTTGCCGCAGGGGGGGCGTAGTCTGCGGCAGCACCGTCCCGCCTTTTACACATTTGGCCATTAATTCGTTTACGAGCTTAGATGTTTAGCCATGTTTTCATTATGCGAATTAGTAGTTGATACGAACTTATCTATGACATGTGCATTTTGGAGCCTAACCTGCTCGACAACATCCTGTGTGAATTCACCGAACAACGCGCGCACCGCGTTAGGGCTGAGTTCTCTCATAGGTTCGTACCGACTAGCATCTGCCAGACCCTCGAATTGACCCACTATGGCTGGAACGTTGGGCTGGCTGGTTTGCTCCAGTCCTCCTTCCTCCGCAGTTGAGCCAGTTTGAGCGTTTCTTTTCGAAGGCATCTCCACTCTTTACACCAAGTCTCCCACTGTGGTCGCCAAAAATTATTTGCGCAATTTTTATGCGTGAAGAAAGAAGAGCGTGTAAGGTTCAAACCTCCTGAGACAATGTCCCAGCAATGGGTGTTTGATTAAGTGAATAAGTCTCCAAGGGGCGCAAGCACACAAGTTACAGTCCTAAGATTATAATCTAAGAAATGAAAAATAAAAATATGCTCATTTGAGTCTTCATTTGATCGGGCTTGTTCTCTTGGCATAGATAAGCTTTTATAGTGAAGTTTGTCAACCGTTTTAGGCGGTTCCAGTATCTCCCTGCAGCTGCAAGATCGTGCCTGTAACCGCTGAGCTGCGTGTCTCAACTGCTTGGTTATGGAGGGAAAACCGTCCAATTGCTACGATCGTGGAAGTAACCGCATCATGGGTTTTCGCCCTAACCATTGGTCCGGTCGCCCCAAGCTCTTCGTCGCTCCTCGGCCCATCGTTCTTCTTCTCTTCGTTCTTCCTTTCGTCCTAGGGCGACTTCATCCTCTGTTGGGGATTTTCGTCTGCCAACAGTTACATATAAGTATTTTTTGAAATAAAATATTATTTCTCAATATTTCTTATAGTAAAATATAAGATACTATTAATAGAATGTATTCTATAATATCTGTTTATTATTTCTTAATTTATAAAGTAATAAAATGATAATAACTGCAAAAAATAATAAATATATTAAAATAAACTTAAGAAATAATCGAATATATTTTCAAATATGTTAATAAATTTTGTTACTCACATTTCGAATTGAGATGAAGTGTTAAAATATGTTTAATAGTAACGATAATTGTACTCAAAGTAATCTTTTAGTATTTGATTTTTTGTATTTTTTTTTTTACGTCTGTTGACGGTGGATTTTGGTCTCAGGGCAATACGGGAATATCACTCCCGAGGCAATCCTCCTTCAATAGTGAATTTGTTTGGTTATGGGGGACCAAAAGCAAATTTAGCGAGAGACAGATAATCACACCAATCGACAAAGAGATTTAACGTGGTTTGGTGGAATTGGATCCGACCTACGTCCACGGACAAAAACAAGATGGCACTTTTATTACTCAAATACACTTCTCAGATCTTTTTTGTGTTTACAAGTCAGAGCTTGATGATTCCCCAAATACACATACTCTGCCCTCCTATTTATAATAGTACATAAATCAGACTCCTATTGGTATAAGAATTCCTAGTTGAATCAGTCTTCTCCTCTTGTAAGAATTTCTAATTCAACGTTGCCTTCACTTTCCTTATTCCTTTTTGGATTCTGACCTCATTTCCTTGTGAAAGTAGGATAATTTGTTTATCTTATCCGCAAGAATATGGTGTTATCTTTTTGTGCATATCTTGATGTCTGGTCGGTATTAATGAGGTCGGTCATGATAGTCTTTTGAACTGAGATTGCTGTTGTCCACCTGATAGTTCTCGGTTTATCTGAACAAAAGTGATCGGTTACCGGTCTTCATGAGGTCGGCCTATATATGTGGTGGTCGGCTTGAAACTGTAAGGTGCTTGTTCTTTTATTGCAGAGTGGTCGGGTTGACTTTGATGATCTCACCCAAACAATGAATTACCCTCCTATCCTTGTCATGCTGCTTTAAATATCATAATACCTGAAAACACCATCAACAACGTCTAAAATGATAACACAATATTGATGAATAGACAGAAATTCAATACTAATGGAAGTCCGACCATATATTTATTGAAACTTGCCGACTCTCTTATTTTGAAAAAAATAAAATAAATCTGTCAACTTGCCCTCGTCTGCACGTTTCCACGTGGCAACTTTCATGCTTCTTCTTTCGTGCCACTCTATTTTCCCACTATTTTTCGTGCCGAATTTTAATACTAGTTTGGTTCCCCAATTTGGTTCGGTTATCTAGAAGACTAGAAAGACTGATCCTTTTCCCAATAGTGGGGCCACGTGAAAGATTCGTCTGAGACAGATATAATAACATATATCTCTCGGAGATGATAATTTTCTCCATTTTATCCCATTTCAACGATGAAATTTGAGATATATTTTTATGTCATATTTTATAAACAAGATGGTATGAGATAAATATTTGTCCTGAAATCTCAAATGGGATGGAACATGATGAAATATGATTTAACGAGATGCCGGACGTGAACATAATAACTTTTTATCTTGAAAAAAAATATAACAAACAGACCCAAATAAATTTTCATCATAATTTCTTAAACAAAAGAGAATTGGGATTGATAAATCCAATCTTATCTCGATCCATTCATTGCAAACACTAAATGTCCCATATCATATAAGTTTCTTTGCAAGTGCCCATGTTAAAAGCAATCACATGATAAGGCTGAGCGTTTGGTGTTTGTAATCACATCTGAGCCGTACTTTTTATACTTTTCACGAAGTCTCTGGTTGAAAATAAAGTAATCACATGTGTCTAACCCTCACCGTACCTAACCTTCATTAAAAAAAATGATACCAGATTAGGGACGTATGATGCGAATTAGACGGTTAGAACAAGTTAAAAAAACTTTATTTTGACAAATTAGTATTTTCTTCGTTGATTCGGCCGTCTACTTGGTTAAAGATCTAATCCGGCGGAGCACTGTTAATAGAGAGGAAAAATTGACGGTGGAGATTTCTTCTCATAATATGTACGTCAAGAGTATCTGTACGTGTGGGACCACATTTTTTTCCCAGTCAAGGCTCACGCTTTCCATAATAAGCGGTGTTACTTTGTCCGATGGGGTGTGTTATCCAAGCAAAATAATTAGACATTATAACTACAATGTCCTTTAGGGCGGGATAAAAAAATTATTTGAAACAAAAAAATTCCATCTCGAGAAAAAATTCAATTGAAGTGATAATTTTTAATTTAAAAATAAATATTCGATCATTTAATTAAAAAAATAAACCGAATTGAATTAGAATGATATTTTAATTAAAAAACCGAATCGAATTGAATTAATTAAAAAATAATTTTTTGATTTTTTGATTATAATCATACTATGTTGTTATTTATAATTATATTTGTTATATTATTTAGTTTATTTGGTATTTAATGATGATTAATTTCATGAAAAACTTTTATCAATGTAGTTGTGGTGATTTTTTTGAAAATGTTGGACACCTCACCAGCAAACCACTCGACCCGGATTTAAGCGGAGCAAGTAAAATTTTCGATAGTCCAGACTCTTACAAAAAATACACTAATTGGACTCAAATTCAATACCTGACAAACAAATCTTAAGTCTTTTTCCACCAAGTCACGCTACTTGGGGACAATAATTGTGAAGATTAGAAGAGTTATAAGTAAATGGTAATTCAGTGAATGATAATAATTTTTAAATTTCTTATTGTCATTATTAAAAAATTTAGAAAACCGAATTGTATTGAACCGAACCAATAATTAAAATTAATTATAATTTTTTAATAAAACACCAAAGAATTACTTTTAAGAAAATCGAATAATTATAATTATAATTATAATTTTTTTATAATTATATCGAACCGTATCTAACTGTAACGTCCCTATTATTTTGCTTGTTTAAGTAAAGACGTCAGGTATGAAAAATTATATTATGTGCCGGGTATATATGTCATCTCTCTCACAGCAATTAGTCTCACACAGTTGTGGACCCAACTGTTGTGAGAGAGATGACATATATATCCGGCACATGATATACCACATCCGTCAGGTATGCGATTTGAACAAAACAATATAAAGAAATTCAATCGACTTATCTTTATTTATTTATTTATTAATATTTTTTAATCTAAAAAAACAGTGCTTATTTTTAATTTTATAAAATATCAATATTATATTGGACTCGTCCAATAAACACAAATAAAAAAATATACTAATACATAATCCTAAAACATCGAATCTCCCAAACCCTATCTCTAGATTTTTTCCTTTCCTAAAATGTAACCTATAAATTGGGCATTTATATTCAACTCGTAGAACATGATAATGACAGCATTAAAGTGGGATTTATTTTTTATTTTTTGAAAAGAAGTGGGATTTATTTGAATGTACCAAAAGTTGGGTGCAACAAAAATCAAAAATCAAATCCTATTTATCTTTGTTAAAAAAATAGGATCTTTTTTTAAATCCAAAAAATAAAAATAATAATAAAATCCTATTTTTTTTAACAAAGATAAATGACTAGTTTAAATGCGCAAGCAGATTTTGACAACCGGCTTGCCAAAGCTTGTCTAATCAGATTGGGCCTCTTACCGACTATGATATTTTATTATTAATTAATGGTAGGGGTGTTTAAACGATGAGTGATGATATACTCACCAACACTCTCACTCACAAAAATCTCAACCTCTCACTGTAGCTACAGTGAACTACATTAATTCACTGTAGCTACAGTGAGAGGGTTGAGTTTTTTGTGAGTGAGAGTGTTGGTTTGTTTATCATTTTTGTTAAACGATAGATCATCATGATTTGAATTAATGAGATTTTGAAATAATAAATTTATTAACTCGGGTTTAGATTATTAAGAAATATAATTTTGATCCTATATGAATAATTAAATAATTAAAATTTTATGATTAATTTTAAATAGATAATTTTTGTTTTTAATTTTGTAATTCGATCCAATTTCCTCGGATAATCAGATCTCCTCTATAATTTATCAGATTTAAGTTTAATTTTTATCTTGACATGATCTGACTGGATCAATAATAAAAATTAACCCAATCCTTTTTTTTTTTTAAAATCGTTGGAAATCTCGCCACCAAACCTCAATCCTTATTTATATATCCCAAATAAATTTTTAATTTTTTTTACTTACTTCTTTTACAAAATAAATACAAAAGCTAAGGAGCTGAATGAAATCTTTCGTTAATAATATCATCATAAGAATGCATATACATTACTTTTTTAGCTCGAAAACAACAATTAAAATATCATAAGGCTTAAGTCTAATTTTGCATGATATATATCTAATAATATAGATCAATCTTGACTCGAACTAATCGTGTTTTAAAATATTAAATTATTGGCTCGGGTTTGGATTTGTTAAAAAATATTAAGTTCGATCCGACACGAATAATTAAAGAATTAAAACCCTGCGATCCGGTCTGATAATTTTTAATTTTGAAATAGATAAATTTTAAAGTAAAAAAAGATGGATCGGAGAAGTGGTGGAGGATGTTTTTTTTTTTTTTTTTTTTTGGTTGATTACACAAAGATAATCTGATGGGTGACTATTTCATGATTTACCTGTTGCTCAAAAGAGGTGATTTGACAGAAGGATTTCCAATGATTCAAAAAAAAAAGAGTTACAGAGAGACATCTTTCATGATTTAACAATATATATATATATATATATATATATATATATATATATGTTGGAGGTTTTTTCAAACACCAAGACATTTGAACAGTGCGACAATGGTAAAAATGGTAACTTCCTTTTGACGAAACCCTTAATGCCGACCCGACCGTAAGGGTGATACCGACTATATAACATGACATGTTCCGGCAGAGAAGGCCGGGCATTTGGTAACGATGGTCGACCACTTCAGCAGTTTCTCTCAGATCAGAGGATCGTTGTGACCGACCTCATGAAGATCGAGTAGATGAAAATATATTTTCCACTGCCTCATTCTTACTGGATAAGGTGATGAGACACTATCCTTACGGGATAAGATGATGGGACATGTGATGATGGAAACAAGATATTTTCGGCCAAGTGGCCTTGGGGGATGAGATTCCATTAATGAGTTCACATGGGTAGTGTTATCTAGAGAAAGGGTAGCACCGCCTCTTGATTAGTATAAATAAGAGGGGGAGATATATTTGTATGGGTTGGTTTTTTGGTTGACTAGTTCACACACTGATTACTAAAAAGGAAGAATTAGAACTCTCTGTATACACAAGCAACTCGGTTTCCACACTAACCGATTGCAAAACAGGTCGGCCGAGCACATTTCAGTAATAAAACAACCTCCATCGTTTTATGCCCGTGGACGTAGGTTGGATTCAATCCGCCGAACCACGTTAATACTCTGTGTTGATCTGAGTGTTTTACCTCTTTTTGCCAAAGTTTGTTTTTTGTTTCACATAATCAAACAAATTCACTGTTGAAGGAAGATTATCCCGGGAACAATATTCCATTATTGTCCCTGAGATGAAAATCAGCCGTCAATAGTTGGCGCCATCTGTGGGGAGTCCGGCAAAAAGCAACTTACGTAATAAGACGATGGCAGAAGATGGAAACCACTAGTCGTCAGAAAGTTCAACAACAGAATGGATGGAGAAAATGAAGGAAAGATATGGAGGAAAATCAAACTCTTTTGAAATCCATGATGGACAAACTGGAAAAATGGAGAAGATGAATAACGAAATACTTGAAGCTGGAACCAGTCAGAGAAGAAGTGAAATAGCGGAAGGAAATAGAGTTGTAGATGTGAGTGGAGACGATGAACCTAGGAGGAGGGACCCCGGCGGGATGAGGTCTCCGGTGATAGAAAGAGATTTGCAAGCGGAGGATATATGGGAAGAAGAAGAGGAGAGGCAGTCGCCAAATTCTTCCTATGATAGTCCACACAAAATCAGAAGGGAAAATAGAAGGCGTGGCGGAGTCGAACGGGAAATTTCTAGTCGCGACATGCGCCGTGTTCGGAATGACAGGCTCGAGGAGGGCTGTGGGGGGCAGCATGATAACATTGATGACAACATTAAAACTTGGTTAAGGAAAGAAATGACCAAGTGGGAAGAAAGCTTCAAAGATGATGCAGGAGATGCTCGGGATAATGAGGTTGAATCTCACTTTACAGAGGAAATAAGGTCGGCAAAATTTCCAAGACGATTTACCAAGCCGACCACGACACCCTATAAAGGTCATACCGATCCGAAATTGCACATGGAGGGTTTCGTTTTACTGATGGAGGTCCAAGGAATGGTGAGGGATGCCATTTGTAAAGTGTTCCCATTAACCATGGGCGGGTCGGCAGTCCTGTGGTTCAGAAGTTTAACCCCATGAAGCATCGACAGCTTCTCACAGCTTAAGAAGTCAATTGTTCGACACTTCAAAGGGGCATGTGTCCCAAAGAAGACGATTGGGGAGTTGCGGCTTGTAAAACAGGGGGATGACGAGCCCCTGGGAATTTTTATCAAATGGTATCACAGGTTGGTGCTCGAGGTTGGGGGATATGAGTCGCTAGAGGCCTTGAAGAGTTTGAAAGGGGCCTTGAAGGTCGGGAGACTATGGACCCACCTAAGAATCCAAGACACACCAGACTATGCCACAACATTAGAGATATCACGGAGGTTCGCTTTGTTGGAAGAAGATGAGAAGATATTCAGAAGGGGCGTAACTACAAAAGAAAGGGTAGTAAGGGCAGAAGTTCCTCGGAGGCAAGACAAGGAGATCAGAAAACCACCCCCGATGCAGAGGGAGTTCAAGCCGATGCCTCCGAACAATCAAGAAAAAAGAGTTCTGGCTCAAGTGAACCAGGTCGCCAGGGAAGAGGCGTACGTTCCTTTGAATAAGCTGTTGAGGCAAATCGTCACGGAGATTCAGGGTAGGGGCCTCTTGGCGGAGCCTGATTTCAGGAGGTACCCGCCAGATATGAGGAATAATGGATCCTATTGTATGCACCATAATTTGAAGGGGCATACAACGGACGAATGCAGAGACTTGAAAGAACAAATGGAAGACCTAGCGCGCAATGGTTATCTGAATAACTACATCGACCATGAAGTTATGGCGGCTAGGCAGAGGTCAAACCGCAGACAGATGAATACCATTGCTGGAGGAAGAACGCTGGTTGGAGATTCTAATTGGTCGAGGAAGAATTATAATCGTACCCGAGGGCCATAGATTTTGGTAATGGAACAAGCGTCGGGAGCTCAGGGTGGTCGGTCAGTGCCAATAATGTTCACAGATGAGGATGCTCGGGGGGTGAGTTTCCCCCATGATGATGCCTTGATAATTAAGGCAGTAATCGGCGGTTCCGAGGTGGACATGATCTTAGTAGATCCCGGAAGCGCGGTGGATGTAATTTCCAAAGAAGCTCTGGACGATCTCGGAGTTGGAATATGCGACCCTAACTGATGATATGACTCCCCTATATGGCTTCGGGGGTTCAACAGTGGTTCTATTGGGAAGAATACAATTGGCAATGACAGTCGGGACCCTTCCCCGGACTCGGACGATTATGACAGATTTGACAGTGGTAGACTGTATGAGCAGTTACCAGGTTATCGTTGGTCGGCCATTTATGATGAAGTTAAAAGCTGCAATGTCCTGCTACTACTTGAAGTTGAAGTTTCCTACTCGGGACGGGATTGGAATCGTGTGCGGAAGTTAGAAAGCCGCCCGAAGTTGTTTCGCCACCCTCTCAAGGGAGACTCTTTGTATTAAAGATGGTGGCCAGAAGAGAAAGTGAAATAAAGATGGGGAAGGAACGAGTAAAGCGCCGGGTCATCGGCCAAAGAAAGTTGCTCGGTTAGGGGCGATTGAAGAATTGGAGTCAGTAGAGCTGTTCGGGTAGGTAAAAATGTGAAGATAGGAGCAGACTTGGATGGAGCCCTGAAACAGGACTTGTTGAAGTTCTTAAAGCAATATCCGAATGTATTTGCATGGGGGCATGATGATATTCCCGGTATAGATCCGAAGTTTATTAATCATCGTTTGGCGGTGGATCCGGCCCACAAACCAGTCAAGTAGAAAAGAAGGATTTTTAACCAGGAGCGGTGCGAAGCGATAGCCACCGAGGTAGAAAAGTTATTGAAAGCTGGATTTATCAGAGAGGCAAGGTACCCGGATTGGGTGTCAAATGTGGTCTTAGTAAGAAAGCCCACCGGAAAGTGGAGGATGTGTGTAGATTTTACCGACCTCAACAAAGCTTGCCCAAAAGACAGCTTCCCACTGCCGAAGGTGGACCAATTGGTAGATTCAACGGCCTGCCACGGGCTGCTCAGTTTTATGGACGCATTCTCGGGGTATAACCAAGTCAAGATGCATCCTGGGGACGAGGAAAAGACAACCTTCATCACCGATCAAGGGCTGTATTGTTACAAAGTAATGCCCTTCGGTTTAAAGAATGCTGGGGCGACATTTCAGAGGCTGGTAAACAAGGTCTTCAAGCCACTCATCGGCACATCCATGTTGGTGTACGTCGATGATATGATAACTATGTCCATGAAGCTGGCCTGTCATGTAACCGATCTAGAGAAGACCTTTGAGTTACTTCGAAAGCATGACCTGGGGTTGAATTCGGAAAAATGTGCTTTTGGGGTGGCCTCGGGAAAGTTTTTGGGTTATATGGTGAGCTCCAGAGGCATATAAGCAAATCCTCGGAAGATCCGGGCTATTTTGGATCTGAAGTCTCCTGGAACGGTCAAGGAAGTACAAAGCCTAACCGGTCGAGTGGCCGCATTGAATCGTTTTATTTCCTAAGCGACCGACAAGTGTCACCCTTTCTTCAAGGTTATCAAGAAGGCAAAAAAGGAGGTCAACTGGACGACGGAATGCGAAGAGGCCTTCCAACAGTTAAAGTGATACTTGACGCAGCCCCCACTCTTAGCAAAGTGAGATTAAATTAATGAGTTCACATGGGTAGTGTTATCTAGAGAAAGGGTAGCACCGCCTCTTAATTAGTATAAATAAGAGGGGGAATTATATTTGTATGGGTTGGTTTTTTGGTTGACTAGTTCACACACTGATTACTAAAAATGAAGAATTAGAACTCTCTGTATACACAAGTAGCTCAGTTTCCACACTAACCGATCGCAGAACAGGTCGGCCGAGCACATTTCAGTAATAAAACAACCTCAATCGTTTTGTGCCCGTGGACGTAGGTTGGATTCAATCCGTCGAACCACGTTAATACTCTGTGTCGATCTGAGTGTTTTACCTCTTTTTGCCAAAGTTTGCTTTTGGTTTCCCATAACCAAACAAATTCACTGTTGAATGAAGGTTATCCCGGGAACAATATTTCATTATTGTCCCTGAGACGAAAATCAACCGTCAACAATATATATTATAATAACTTTTAGGTGAGGGCATCCCCATTTATAAATAAGGATGTCTGTTAAAAGATAAAAAAATATTGTATTAAAAATGATGTATTTTTATCTAATAGTTCATTAGAGTATTTTTTTCTTTTTTCTTTTTTCTTTTAGATATCTTCATTTTATAAAATGAGGATACACTGTAAAGAGATTAAAAAAAATCTCATTGAAAAATCGTATTTTTTTATATAATATTTTTTTTTTGTTATTTGACAGGCCATCTTGTTTTATAAAATTATGATTAGGATGCCTCACTATAAAAAGATTATAAATATAACAACAATAAATATAGTTTCACTATTGTTTAAAATTTATTTATTTATTTTAAATGATATGTTTTTTTTTTGAAAATATTGAAAATTTCACCATTAAATCATCCGCATCCAGAATTTGAGAATCAAATTTTAAATCTTTTACCTCAAAGTCATACTCCTTTGAGACAAAAAAAATGAAAAAAAAAATTGAAGTGGGTGTTACTTAGAACCCGTACTTAAAAAAGTTAAAATCAAAACCTATTAATAAAAAAATTTTAAAAATACAGACGTGTATTTTAATTTGTATTAATGAAAAAACAGACCTTTTCGGGTGGGCGCGGTTCATTTTGGTTCGGTTTTGCTAAAAATCGAATCAAACCATATTTTACGGTCCGGTTTTTTTACCTCTCAAACCAAACCATTAAATAACGGTTTGATTCGGATTGAAAATTTTTTAAACCAACGGTTTACGGATTGGTTCGGCTCAGTTTACGGATTATTCTACTTAAAAAAAAATCATCAACTTAAGTGAAGACAAAAAAAAAAAAAAAAAAAAACTAGTCTAGCGAACAAATAGTATGAAGTGCTACGATGTAAGCTGTGACTCTAAAGAACACATGCACTCAATAGATGATTGAAAAATGAGGCACAATTAATTCTTGTATTTTTTAAAAATTACCTCGAATAATGATGCTACCATCATTCTAATTAAGAGACAAATCCAACAGCTTACTTTCAAGAATAAACCATAAAACAAAAAAATTAAGAATAAAATTATTAACAAATAAATTTAAGAATAAAAGTATTAACAAAAAAATTAAGAATAAAAGTATTAACATACTAATAAAAAGAAAACATATAGTAAAATTAAAAGAAAAATGCAAATCTTTTTATAAAAATATATAATTTTTTAATTATAATGGTTCGGTTCGGTTTAACAGGTGCGGTTCGGTTTAGCATCTGAACCGAACCGTAAACCGTCTGGGGTGGGCCAATCCGAACCGCAAACCGAACCGTTAGAAAAAAAATCGTAAATTCGATCCGATTTTGGTTCGGTCGGTTTTTTTACCCATGCGAAAATATATATTTGAACTGGGTATTAGTTATTTTAAACAAATAAGGCACAGTGCTATCCCCCACAGTTGTTCCTTATTTGGTGGCTAATTTCATTAACACGTTTTAACATACAAAACTTTTTTTTTTTAAAAATAAATGAAATTCAAGCGAAGTCTAAATTAAATAAATAGAAAATGAATTTTATTTTTTATAATGATTTTTTCTTTTTGCATTTGGATCGATCTTTACAATCTTTCACTTGGTGGGATTCTCCACCGACAAATAGTATTAAGAAACTCTTTGATGATGCTTGGGGATTGTCTATGAATTTGCTACTTAGCATTCATTTTCTTGTTCCTTCCTTACTCTTTTATTAATAAAATCTTTCGTCAAAATAATAATAATAATAATGAATTCATTTCCCATTCCCCCATGGCTATAATGACATTGACATTTCTCTCCTTCTAATGAAATTTCCGAAGGGGCAAAGTCTATTCTAATACCCAATGGTCCCATTCTAGCATTTAATTTTATATTTTGCATTCTTATGCATCTTTTGCTTGGCTTTCAAGGAAAAATGGAACTGAATCGCGTCGGATTTCTGATGGACCATTTACCTACTCCCTCATTTATTTTATTAAATTTCATAACGATAAATTTCTTCTTCTTCTTTTTTTTTTTTAATCGGTGTGTCCGAGTTAACTTATGCACACTTCGCTTAGTCTCCGAATTTTTTTTTCTGTGCACTTAGAAATTTTCCAACATAAATTAGGATAAATCATTAATTTTTTACATCTGAAGATATGATCTCAATAAAAAATATCTAATGAAATTAAAATCTTGAACTTGAAGATAACAAACCACTTGACCCAACCCATTGAAGTTACAACTAGAGATTTCATTGAAAGCAATTACTACCTATCTTCCAACTTATCCTTTAGATTTTAATTCCTAGATGTTTTAAACTCTAATTATCCAGAAAATTTAAGAATACATATTAGGTCATAAAATTATTTAGTGAAATATGAAATTTGAATTCAATATTGATTTTTTATGCTTAGTTTCTATATTTTTCCTGTCACGTGTGTCTGTATAGTAATAAACAGTTCAGTTTCAGTTAATTATAATTTCTTTTATAATAATTACATATCGCAATTTATTAAAAAAACTCAGAAATCTCAATTCAATATTGAACCCAATCTTTTTATGCTTAATTTTTATATTTTTCTGCCTCACGTATATGATAGTAATAAACGGTTAAGTTTCAGTTAGTTATAAAAATTTTTATATAATAACTACAAATCATAATTCATAAAAAAAAAACTTATAAATCTCAATTTAATATCAAACCCAATCTGTAATATGACATGTGATTTTTTAAAAAATTTGACAATAATTTGTTGAATGGATGACTTATATCGTAGACTTAGACATAAAATAATTATTTTGTTAGAATAATGACATTTTAAGATTATTAAGCAAATTAAAACAAACGTACATACAGCCAAAGCAAAAAAACCCAGACGCTTGACTGATTAGCGTGAGAGGAAGCTTCCCCTTCCTCACCCAACTTCTTCCAATTCTCCATTTCTTCTCTTCTTCCTATCTCTTTTTTAATTTCTTCCTATTTCTTTCTCTTGTTTCTTTTGACATGGCAGTAAAATTGTGTCAAACTTTTTGTCCCAAAAAAACAAAGTCTTTTATTTAATTAAAAATAATAATATATTAAAATGGGTCTAAATAGTACCTATGTTGACAAATATCACCCCCAAGCACAACTAATTCAATACAAAGAAATCAATATTTATTTCCATACTTTTCCAATTCAAATATCTAGAAAAAATGGTTAAAAACAATAATTTTTTTGGAACACCATCTAAGGAAAAAAAAAATCATGCTTTTGACATTTTGAAGGTGTTTATATTGGATGAGGGGCGCAACTACTACACAATAGAACCATATTTTGAAGTGTGAACTAATAAATTTCGTTTTCTAGCACCATCACTTTTTTTTTTTATAAGATATAATTTATAAAAATTCTAATAAATTAGACTCTTAAAAATACTTATTTTCATTTTGGCCTCAGTTGTTCCAATTAACTAATAACTAATCCCATTAACTAATAACTAAACCCATATATGAAATGAATATATTGATGGTGATTTTTGGATAGCGTCAGACCCGATAGAGAAAAATGCGTAGGCTTTGGCCTAGTTAATTCAAATTTTATAATTTTGGGACAACTCAAATATATTATAAGAAGAAATCTTATTATTAGCCTTTGGCTTTTGTTGGAGTTGGTGCTTGGAGCGTCAATTCGAATAATGTATTGTACATTATATTTTATTATTTATTAATAAAATAACTACAATTTCATTTCAAACATTATAAATGGTAATGTCATTATGCATATTAGATTGATATGTAAATATGCTAAGAATGATATCGACCTCAGAATAGTCATGTAGTAATACTAGACACTGGGTGGTCATGCATTGGGATGATATTACTATTATAAACTATTCTTAAAGTATTTATTCATATTCGTTGATTTTGGAATACAATCGAATTCCTATAACCTATAAGACTAGCACATGTCGTATATTGGAATTGAAGTTCCAATGGTTTAACCCGATGTACCATGAGCTTTGAAAACTCGTATAAACGTGTGGATATTCGTTAGAACGAATATTGAATGACTCACAAGTGTTTCATAATAGTTGAAAGTACAAACCACTGTCAATATGAATTTTCTCGAGTCGAGTAGCATATGTGATCATTTGACTATAGATTAGCATTAATTTTGTGTGAGATCCTCCACACTTAGATACAATGTATGTCAGAAACCTTTCATGGTTTGATATCTAGATATTCGTTGGGTGTGGACTGATGCACTCGTTAATCAAGTGCGTATTAAGATAGGATTCCATCGTCCCGTATGTGTACCATAAAGGGGTTAAGGTATCCATGTGAGTAAATCACGATTATTAAGACTTTGTTGCCAAATCCGATAACCTAGGATGGATCACATATATCAGAAATGGTTTCTGATTAGTTGTAAATAATCGTGGACATGTCGACATGAGATGTACGTCTCGGAAACTTAACGGTATAATCTATGTTTCCTAAGCACAACTCGGATAGCCTATGAAAGAGGGATTGTTGAACATATGTGATAACCTCGATT
>SKCR01048706.1:0-40029 GCA_019454045.1 Zanthoxylum bungeanum
AATGATCTTTGAATTTTTCGCCAGTTTGAAATTCTGAACTGCACATGCGGAAAAATTGGCCTGACTATTTTGAGCTTCCCCTGGATCATCTTTGGGTGAGCACTGACTCTTGATTTCCTCTTTTTACGGCGCTTTGGTAGTGGGTTCAAGTCTAGCTACGGAGAATCTTCTTTGTTTGGCATAACTATGCTCGTAGATTGCTTAACTCCGGGTTCACTCTGTTTGTTGGCTAGAATACATGGAGATTGACCTAGCACATAGTCATTATCTATTGCAGCTAGGTTTTCTACAATGTCTATCCTGTGACATTCTTCATCATATTAAGGACTCGACATGGCTCAGAAAACACTGAATGTGACTTTTTCACTCTTGAACTCTCATTTTCAGTTCACCTTTCTGCACATCAATGATTACTCTGCCTATTGCCAAGAAAGGTCTCCCAATGATGATTGGGACGTCATGATCATCTTCCAGATCAAGAACAAGAAAGTCATCAGAAAAGTAAAACTTATCCACTTTAACCAATACATCCTTTATTATTCCTCGTGTGAAGGTAATGGATCTATCTGCTAGCTGCAATGTGACCAGTCGTTGGCTTTGCCTAACCTATGCCCAACTGTTTGTAGATGGATAAGGGCATGAGATTTATACTTGCATCCAAATCGCATAGCGCTTACCAAAATATTGATTTCCAATAGTGCACCGAATGGTAAAGCTTCCAGGATCCTTCAATTTTGGAGAAGCTTCTTCTGTATAATGGCACTACAATCCTTTGTGAGTGCTATTGTTTCAAAATTTTCCAGCTTTTTTTTCTTGGACATCACCTCATTCATAAATTCACATAGTTAGGCATTTGTTCTAAAACGTCTGTGAATGGGATATTGATATGAATCTTCTTAAATATGTCAAGAAACTTAGCGAATTGATCATCCAATTTCTTCATTTGAAAGCGCTGAGGGTATGACAAAGTTGTCTTCGGGATTGAAGGTGGTTTATATGGAGGAGCTTTTGCACTGCTCTATTCTTTTCTCACTGTTTCCTCTTGAAGTGCCGCTTACTTTGTCCTTACTGCCCAAGTCCTTAGGTTTTATCTATAATCTCTTTCTTACTTCTAAGGAGAATGGCTTGACCTGCTATTTAGATTTGACCTCAGTATTACTAGGAAACACTCTTTTTTGTTGATTAGCCATAGAAGAAGCCATCTGCCCAATCTGGTACTCTGAAGATTTCATCGTTGCCTCTATATTGCCAATATGTGTTTCAATATTGTTCAGCCTCGACTCATTCTTCTCAAACCTCTATAAAGTTTTAGGCAATGAACGTGCTCATAAGATCTCTAAGGAAGGTTCTGCTCAGCTCTTTGATTATTGAAGCCTGGAAGAGGTTGCAAGACATTATCTGTGCTCGCATATGACAAGTTCTAATGATAATAATTAGGTATATGATTGCCTCTATAGTTATTGAAGTTCCGATTGTTTATATATTGGGTTTGCTCATAACTTTCTCATTCGTCTGGTAAGATCATTTTATTAGCAGCAGTAGCTTCAATAGATGGTTGGCTCATTTGATTGGTCAATCCTGCTAGATGAGTCGCGAGGGATGACATTTGAGCTATAAACGCAATAATAGGATCCACCTCATATATGCCAGCCACCTTAGTCATATTAGAGCGTTCACGTGACCATTGGAAATTGTTAATGGCCATCTCCTCCAGTAAAACATATGCATCTTCAGCAGATTTCTTGAACATGGTTCCGCAGCAGCTGCATCGACCATGGCTCTAGTATGACCAATCAACCCATTGTAGAATAACTGAATATGAACCCAGTCTTTGAAATTATATTTTAGGCATCTCCTGAGTATATTTTTAAAGTGCTCCCGCGCCTTGTACAGGTTCTTGGTCTCCAACTGCTTAAATATGCTAATCTGTTCTCAATTGGGCTGATTTAGCTGGTGGAAAGAACTTGCTAGAAATTTAGTGGCCATATCCTGACATGTCAGAATACTCCCCATTGGTATTGATTGCAGCCAAATCCCTCACTTTATCTTTTAAAGAGATGGGAACAAGCGTAGCCTAATAGTCTCTTTAGTCACGCCATTCATCTTAATTGTATCCGCCATCTCCAAGAACATCATTAAATGCACTTTCGGATCCTCTACAACTGAACCCCAAACGGGTTCTTTTGCACCATGTTGTTCAATGCAGGTTTTAGCTCAAAAATTATGGTATTGATTGGTGGGTGCGCCCAGAATAGTTATCATATACGACTGGCTTGAAGTGATCTCGGATTGCCACCTGGTGTGGGTTGTTCTCTATATTCGGCCGTCATTGATTCTTTCTCAATGCTCATTCACAAATAAAATAAAAATAAAATAAAATAAAATAAATAAAATAAAATAAAATATAATATAAATAAAAATATAAATATAAATAAAAAAATAAAAAAAATAAAAATAAAAAAAAAAAATAAAAAAAAAAAAAAAAAATAAAAATATAAATAAAAATATAAATAAAAATATAAATATAAATATAAATATAAATCTAAATATAAATCTAAATCTAAATTTAAATATAATCTAAATCTAAATTAAAGTCAAGGTTACTTGATAATAGTATTAATGTGAATTAGATTAACATTCCCCGCCAACGGCGCCAAAAACGTATTGCGAGATTATCGTACTGCAAGTATACGGTGTCAAGTTTTAGTAAAAGATAAATATGGGTGTCGAATCCACAAAGACTGTAATCAAATTCGCACTAAGTACTATAATTGATAAACTTAATTTTATTAGAAAGCAATTTAAAATAAACTAAATTAAAAACTAAAAATAAAAAAAAGAAAGAAATCTAAAAGTTTAGTTGAGATAAATCAAGATAAAGAGATTCTATAGTCTGATTTCACCTAAGTATCTTCTATATATTTTCTATGTCAATCAATTCTTATTCAGTGCATTGTTTTATAAGCCAAGATCCCTAAGTTATTCTAACTCTTTCTCATTACACTCAATGATTCTTTGTTAACAACTTCAAAGAGATTATAGGTTCTCCCGAACTCTATAACACTCATAGGTTATTATTCTCTAGATCTATTCGAAATCCCCTCTCCCGAGTTATAGATTCTAAACATGAATCATCTCAATTTGTGGCCAACAAACTAGAAGCATTAAACACAAGAGAATATAAATAAACTAAATTAAAAATTCATAAAAATCAAATTGGCAAACAATATATAGGTTCAAGTATAGGCTACATCATCCTCTAGAATAATAGATTTAATTCATGACCAAAGATAAGATCAATGAAAATAATGTCAAGAACATAATGGACATCATTAGAGTTTAAAGAAATAAACTAGAAGATAAAACCCGAATCGAATCCCTTCGTCTTCGGACATCACCGTCTTCATCTTCTTTTGTCGTTCTTCAATCTTCCTCCTTGTATCTCTCTAAAATATGTGTTTAGAACTCTTTGTTGTGTATTTTCTTCTATTTTTAGGGTTTTGGATGAGTTTCTACATGTATAGGGCAGTCTTGGAGTCCTTATATGTGTAGAATACAACTTTATGAAGATTCTGGAAGTCTGTCGTAGCGTTGCGATGTCGAAATTGGCGTGCAATGCAGAATCAAGCGGACGGACCAGGAGCATCTTCAGGAGCAGCATATGATGTTGAGGGGCCATGAACATTTTCAGGAGGAACGCCAATATATGAGGAAACACCAGAAGTCTCTTTAAAAAGAACAACAACAGATGTTAAAGGACCGGGATCCATTTGGGTGGAAGACACCATGTATATTGGCTCAGGGTTGAGACGACCTCAGGGTCTTCTGAAATTAGACCGAATGCCTCTTCTTGTGTCATTTCCCCTTGAACACCTTCAGAATCGTATGATGATTTCTAACTCCAGGCCGGGCTGGAGTAGCTCGAATATCTCAACATATTCCTCTGACCCTTTTATTTTTAGCCTCATATTTGGCAGCCTCCAGAGGGCCAGACAGTTTAACATTTATCCTTTCCAGCTTATCTTGAGATTTGGACAGCTCGTCTCGGGCCTTCTCCAGCTGATTTGTTTTTTCTTCAAAATTACTCTCGGCCGTAGTAGTTCGCCACAACTGGAGCTTCAATTCATTTGACTTCTAGGTAACCTCGGCTCTGGCCTCATCCCTCTCATTCTTTTTTATTTCTGCAGCCCTGCGGAGGGAAACAACCTCAGCCTTAGTAGCTTATTCATATTGGTTGAAGGCTCGATTCTCTGCTTTGAGGCCCTAATTCTCTGCCCTAGCTTCCTGTAACTTTTTCGACAGTTCTTGCTCCCTCTTAGTCAGGTGACTTTAGAGCCTTTGAGCCTGACCCCTCTAAAAGGGTGCTCGTCAACAAATCTTTATTGGTGCCAAAAGATAGGCCATCTGTAGCATAAAAGATGGGGTCAGTGTAGAAGAATGGAAAAATGTAAGTATAAAAGAGAAGTCCAGTTACCTCTGTAAGAAATCAGCATGTCCTGTTAATGGTGTCATCAGATGAGATTTCCTCATATGCCGTGGCCTGCTCCAAGCTCATGGTCTCGGCCACATAATTGAAGGTCGGGAAGAAGTAGGTGTAGGCACTGTATTTTTGCATATAAGTCCCGTTGATGAGTCTCCTACGGAGGCACTCCTTTTAAGTTTTGGAAGCCGCAGGAAATGGACGTCGGAAGGTAAAAGTCAGAATTTGATATCTTGTTGGACTAAATTCATTTGCTTAGTTGTGGGTTCGCTCGTTGGACCTCTATTTTAAAATTCATCCTCAGGCCAGCCATACACCAAGCCCACACAGCACCAAGCCACACACCAAGCCCACCAAAAAAGAAACCAAACCCACGCCCAAAAGACCTAATTCACGCCCATCACCTTTTCAAAATAACCAATTCACACATTAAACACATGCTAAAATCAAAAGAAATTTGCCAAACAACCATTGCCGTGAATAAACCCTGAAACCAGCCCTCCATTGCCGCAAATCCTAACCTTAAAACCCCTCCCAAACCACCGAAAATAGTCCCTTAAATTTTCCCAGCAACCATCACAACACAGCCCCCTCTAAACCATCGAAATAGTCCCCCCAAAATTACCCCAGCATCACCGAAAATAACCCCCTGAACAACACTTTAAATCACCGAAAACTACCTCCAGAAACTGCCAGCCATTACCGCAAAAACCACCTCAAAAACTGCCAGTAATTACCGTGAAACACAGTCCAGAAACTTCTCCAAACCACAGCAAAAAACTGCAGCCCTAATACGCCTAAACAATCGCAAAACAGTAAGCCAAAATAGCCCTTATTACCGCAAAATAGTGACCAGAAATTATAGTAAAATAGCAGTGAAACAGAGTAAAACAGCAGCCTAAAACAGCGAAACAACGAAGGAAAACATTGAACCAGTGAACCGGAGGAGTTACGGAGCGTTAACCCTTCCGACGCCAGGCCGTGTAACGCACTTCCAAGAGACGACTTAAGAGGTTAGACCTGAGGGCACCTTTTTATTTATTCCCGCACTTTCTTTCCGTTAGTTATTATTATTTCTTAGCATGCGTAATAGTTTCATCTAAGTTGTGCCATGTGATGAATGAAATATGTGTTATCCTTGCGGTATATCAGATGAAAACCTGGACGTAAATTTCGTAGCCGAATCGGAATGGACGGTAGTGCGGTCTGCACTCGGGATACAATGCCACGTACCGCTTGAGAGACGCACATATTTCGTGTCATCCGATCTTATGTTTATTTGTTGTTTGTTAGAAATAGTATGTTACTTTTATGCATGATTAGGTTGTTTACTATGTTATTTTTTTTATGCATGATTAGGTTGTTTAATATGTTATTTTTTATGCATGATTAGTTGATTATTTCCAAGCATGATTTAGTTATTTCTTTCGCATTAGGAACTTGATTATGTCTCTTCTAAGTTTATGTTTAGATTATTATTTATTTACATGCCATGCTTAGCGATTTAATGTATGCATGAGATTGTGTGCTTACCGTTATTCCGACTTACTTTTATACATGTAAACTTAGATATAGGTCCGCATGCAAACTTAGATATAGGTCGTATGCAAACTTAGATATAAGTCGTATGCAAACTTAGATGTAGGTTGTTGTTGTTTAGACTCGGTTAAATTATTGCACAAATCTTTTCATTACAAGTGGCATAAGTAAGAGACCATTCTGAACCCAACGATTTGAGGTCTTCCCTTGCGAGGGGTGAGTGCGGCCTTAAATCATTTTCCCAGTTCACACTAGGTGGCGAGTCCATTTTATTTCTCCGGTTTAGTTCCCCCGTGGGCTATTCCGCACTACCGACTAGGCCGCGAGCCTAGAACAGCGTCGTCAAGTTCTGTGTCCTACAGTCTGGCGACTCCACTGATGATAGAGAATCGGCCCCGAAATAATGTCTTGTAATGATGTGATTTGTGCTTTAGTTAACCGTGGTCTACAATGGGTTGAAGGGGTTTAATCAAAGGCATTATTAAAGCTAGGTAATGGTTTTGGTGTCTTCCTTCATTCACTACCTTTTATAAGAAGAAAAACTGTGAAGGCACCTAGATAATCATTACCCGCAGCTCACTATGACAGACTAATTGAGGACTTGTTGTTTATTCCTGTCACCAGGCGATAAGAGCCTAAGAGGCTTGGGTTTGGTATTTAAGAGAGTTCGCTCACCCTCCCTTGGGGAATCTACATTGGAAATCCATTTGACAGTCATTCACGTATCATAACTCATTGGCACGTACCGTAAGGTATAAAAAGGGTGCGCTCACTTGGTCGCTCGCTCGAACCCTTGAGTGGGGAGTCCTAGTTGTGGGCAATCCTTCGCCGGCGAGAGCCTTTGTCTACACTCCCATAAGCCCACATGTGAACCGCAGTTGTATAATTAATAGAAATTATCTCTTTATGCTTGCGTTTAGGACCATGTCATTTGGATTCAGTTAGACTTTTTGTCATGAGGTATGGGCTTCTTGGGCCATTTTAAACTGGGACGAGTCCATGCTTTATGGCAGTTGGGCCAAAAGCTTCTGATGAAATGCCAATAAGCCATCTTAGGTTTAGGCCCCTTGTCATTTGAAGTTGTTTAACCATGTTATCGCAAAAGTGTAAACCTGTTGGGCCTTTTCAACTGAGACAAGTTTGCACCTCGCAATAGTATGATTGAATGCTTTAAAATGATAATGGGCCGACTTATACATCCATGCATCGCACTTATACATGCTGACTCGCAGTTTTAAAAGACATCATAGATATCCGTTAGGTTAGGGAAGATGGAAGACTCGTCAAAAGACCATTAGCCAACATGAGTGAATCAGTTAACGAAGGATCTCGTATGGATCAGCTGGAAGCTAATCTCACTAAGGTTATCGAGCAACTGCAAGCTTTGACCACTGCTATGACTAACATGGCTGTGCCCCGCATTGCGGGAGGCTCTGAGAATGAGAGGCGTGAGGGCCCTCCGAGCGGGTTGAATGATGATGTCCCCATCTTTGATGGTCATGGCTGAGTATGCCGCAGGAAGGATAGCCGGGTCTCAGGCCGAATTGCAGAAAATCCACGATCAGGTGGAATCAGTTACCCGTAAGCTAAAAGGTAAGCATGAGGATTTGTTAGACTATGAGGACAATGACTTTTGAGGAGCAGCTGCTTGACTCAGATCAAAATGGCTGACATAGCCAAGTTCAATGGGAACGGGGATCCGAGGGTCTATCTCCAACAATATGTTTCTGTAATGAGTTCAGTGGGCTTGTCGTAGCGTCAGGTTCAGAAGATGTTTGGGATGTCGCTTGAGGGGGCACACGTAGTGTGGTACCATGGCCTTGAATGGAAGGTTAAAGAGGATTGGAGAGCGCTGGCAGAAGCCTTTCTGAACCAATATGTCACGGATTTGGAGATCGATTTGTCGCTTCACGACTTGGAGAATACAAGCAGAAGCCGGAGGAGAGCTTTAAGGATTATGTGGACCGCTGGAGAAGCCAGCTTCTGAAAATGCAGATCGGCCCTCGGAGAAGGACCATAATAAAATAATTATCAAGGGCACCAAGCACTCTATTATGGCAAGTTGAGGAGGATGACCTCCGTGATTACTGATTTTCGACAGTTGAAGGAGACTGTCATGGACATCGAGGAAGAAGAAGCAGAGAATAGAAAGTTTTATGGCCTAAACAGGAGGACTGTTGGAGGACCATCGGGAGCCAAGCCCGTTTCTGTCGAGGTTGTCGCTATCAAAACCGGTATTTTTCTAACCTGGGTAGGCCTTTGTCTAAAGTGCTGGAGAAGTTGACAAGGCAAGGATTCCTAAAACCCTTGGAGACTACTAGACCACTTCCGCACCCTCTACCACCAAATCTCAACCCAAACCTTTACTGCCATTACCACCAGCAAAAAAGCCATGACACCGACAACTGTTGTGCCCGCCTCCGACATGAAATCCAAGACCTCATAGACTCTCACAAAAATACCGACCCCGAAAAGGAGCAACCCAACACACATCAGAACCCCCTTTTACACATGAGGTAAAAGGAATGACGCGCAGTGGACGCTTTTACAATGATACCGTAGAAAAGGGCAAGGAAGTGTTGGTAGAAGGTATAGCAGTGGCGGAGAACGGGGATAATGCCGAAGGAGATGTGGTGATGCGTCAGTTGAAGAAAACACAAGCACAGTTAAGTATTTGGGAGTTGTTGTGTGCATCACAGGAGCACATGCGTGCCATGGTTAAGGCCTTAAGCAGGATAATAGTACCGGAGGATGCCAACCCCGCAATGTTTGTAGGATCAGTGCAAAAAGAAGCTTTGCAAGTGATAACGTTTTCTGAGGAGGAACTCCCGGTGGAGTGAAGAAATCATAACAGGCCATTATTCATAAGAGCTGAAGTGAGAGGTAAGAAGACGTCTTATGTAATAGTGGATGATGGCTCATCTATCAATGTTTTCCCTTTGAAGATTCTGTCGAAGTGGGTATGAAGATAGTGAACTGACTCATATAATCCATGCCAATATGACCATCAAGGCTTATGATGATAGCAAGCGGGGAGTTGAAGGTACTTTTGCTGTGATGGTCAAAGTGGGCCCAATTGAGGATGAGGTTGAGTTCACAGTGCTGAATATCCCGGCCACTTTTGCTTTGTTGTTGGGAAGGCCATGGTTTCACAAGCTTGGGGGCGTGCCCTCCACTCTGCATCAGGTTATTAAGTTTCCGTACGGGGGAGAGATTGTCACCATCCGAGCTGAGGTAGACAATGCTGTGGCCACTTTGGAAATACAACCTTTCACGAGGTTCCAAGTGTCGGCAACCTTTGAGGAGTGGGTAGATCCTAAAGTGGCTAGGATAATGGAGAAGATGAAGTTCGAGCCAGGTACATGTTCGGGTATCGGAGGAGCATTGCCCAACTTTAAGGGGCAAACCATCCGGAGAGGGTTGGGGTACAAGTCTGATGAGGATAAGCCTAAGACTAAGAAAAAAAGATCGAAACTGACGGAATACTTCGTGAAGGCAACAAGGTATCAAAGGGAACCTGAACCAGTAGAAGTCAACGGGGTCATGGTGCCCGAATTTGAGATCTTTCAGGATGTGATGGGTGAGAAACCACCGGCATCAGAAGTTCCAAAGGAGGAAGAGAAGTGGGAGGAAGAGTTGATGAAGTTGGAGAGCCTGACCCTCGAGGAGAATAAGGAAACCGAGGAAGACCCGGCTGTGGGGGATGAAACATATGCAGAGGATGAAGATGTTTATCTCTCTGATTTTTTCGAATGTATTCCTGCATCTGCTATCAATAAAGACATTCATTTCGCTTACTTGTCTGAGTCTCTCCCTTTCAATTTGCATGACTTGAGTATATTTGACATCAACTCAACCAAAACAAACGCATTCAACCTTGGTACGCTTGAAAACCCCAAGGAAGTCTTAATTGCGAGTGAGGTTACCTCTGAAGAGCGGAAGAAATTAGAAGAGAGGTTAGTCAAATATGCCAAAGTATTCGCTTGGTCCTACGAGGACATGCCTGGAGTAGACAGAAACATCACCCAGCACGCGATACTGACTTATCCAAATGTGAAGCCGGTAAAGCAGAAACTCCGAAGTTTGAGACCTGAGTGGGCCGAGAAGGTCAGAGAAGAAGTCAAGAAACAGATAGATGTGGGATTTCTAGAAGTGGTGAAATACCCTGAGTGGTTGGAAAATATTATGCCAGTGCCGAAGAAAGATGGAAAGGTCAGAATGTGCGTAGATTACAGAGATCTCAACAAAGCTTGCCCGAAGGATGATTTTCCTCTACCCCATATAGACGTATTGGTTGATAGTGCAGCTTTATCTGCCATGTACTCATTCACGGATGGGTTTTCAGGATATAATCAGGTTCTTATGGCTGAAGAAGACAAGCATAAAACTGCATTTGTTACTGAATGGGGTACGTATTGCTACAAGGTGATGCCGTTTGGGCTTAAGAATGCAGAAGCCACTTACCAGCGGATGGCCACTACGTTATTCCATGATTTGATGCATAATGAAATTGAAGTATATGTGGACGACATGATGGTGAAATCAGAGACAAGAAGCGGACATATAGAAGCACTGGAGAAGTTCCTTGAAAGAGTCGACAAATACGACTTACTGCTAAATCCCAAGAAGTGTGTGTTCGGGGTAACGTCAGTCAAGCTGCTAGGACACACAGTTGGAATGAGAGGAGTAGAAGTAGACCATGAGAAGATCAAGGCGATTACAGAAATGCCTGCACCAAAGACAGAGAAAGAAGTTAGAGCATTCCTCGGGAAGATTCAGTACATCAGTCGGTTCATCGCCAAGTTGACGTCAGTATGTGAGCCTATCTTCAAATTGCTAAGAAAGGACCAGCCAGTGAAATGGAATGAGCAATGCCAAGAAGCCTTCGATAAAATCAGAGAATATTTGGTGAAACCTCTTGTTTTGAAACCTCCATGACTGGGCAAACCTTTGTTATTATATTTGGCCATTGAACCCAAAGCGCTGGGGGCAATGATGGTACAAGCAGATGAGACAGGGGTAGAGCATGCAGTCTACTACCTTAGTAAGAATATGCTTCCGTACGAAGCTCGCTATCAAGAAGTAGAGAAGATTTCTTTAGCAGTAGTGTGGGCATCCAGAAAGTTGCGTCATTATTTCCAATCTTACAAGATCCAAGTGGTAGGAAATGAGAATCCTTTGAAGTATCTGCATTCAGTGCCTTCGCTAGTTTGGAAGTTAGACAGATGGTTGGTGTTGCTGACAGAGTTCGATATTGAGTACCTCACTTCCAAAGTAATCAAAGGGCGAGCTGTAGCAGAGTTTCTGGCATTACAGCCGATAGAAGGAGATCAATACAAGTTTGAGTTCCCAGACGAGGAAATCCAAGCTATAATAGTCTAAGGATGGAAGATGTACTTCGATGGAGCAGTAAACTGCAAAAGAGCCCCTGAAGGAGAAACCCTGCCTATGGCCAAGAGGTTGACGTTTGGAGTAACCAACAATATGGATGAGTATGAAGCATGCACCTTCCGATTGACAGCATTGATAGCCTTGAAAGCTAAGAGCGTGGAAGTCTATGGAGATTCGATGTTAGTAGTCCGACAATTGCAAGGAGAATGGGAATTGAAGGAAGAACGGTTGAAAGCCTACTTGTTCCACCTCAGGAGTCTACCACAGGCCCTCCCCGATTGCAAATTCCAGCACTTTCCACGAGAAGAAAACCAAATGGCAGACGCATTGGCTACACTTGCCGCAACCTGGGAAAATCCGGAGAAGTTGGTGATGAGACCTCTGGTGTTGACAATGGCAAGCAAACCAGTTTATGAGATAGAAAGAATCTTTGAAGTAGAAGTCGATGATCGGAAACCTTGGTACTATGGCATTCAACGGTATTTAGAACGCGGAGAACTCCCAGAAGAAGCAAGCAGAAAAGACAGGATAGCCATTCAGAAATTGGCTTCCCAGTATGTGAGTTTGAAGGGAGAACTGTACAAGAGGCAAACAAATGGCATTCAGTTGAAGTGCTTAAGAAAAGAAGAGGCTCAGAAGGCAATGGAAGAAGTACACGCTGAAGTATGTGGACCGCACATAAATGGATTGAACTTATCCCGCAAGATAGTCAGACAAGGTTTATACTGGTCGACCATGGAACCTGATTGCGCGAAGCTGGTAAAGCATTGTCACAATTGTCAAGCACACGGTAACTTAAACCATTTGCCGCACACAGAGTTGCATTGGCTGTCAGAGTCATGGCCTTTCTCAGCATGGGGAATTGACATGATCGGAGAAATTCGACCACACGCATCGAATTGACATTGCTTCATCGTAGTGGCAGTAGACTACTTCTCGAAATGGGTGGAAGCTGAATCATTTCGCAACGTTACAGCCAAGAAGATGGCAAAGTTTCATAGCTCGGAATCTCATATGTCGATATGGAAGCCGCCATCATGTAGTACAGACAATGGAGTCCCGTTTCAAGGAGAAACAAAGGCAATGCTACAGAAGAACGGGATAGGACATCACAAGTCATCACCCTACCGACCACAAGCAAATGGGGCAGTCGAAGCAGCTAATAAGACAATAAAGAAGACGTTAGCCAAAATGATGGAGAACTACAAAGATTGGGCCGATAAGCTACCGTATGCCCTGTAGGGGTACAGAACTTTGGTGAGAACAGCAACAGGAGCCACGCCTTATTCTTTGGTCTACGGAATGGAAGCAGTACTGCCAGTGGAAGTTGAGATACAATCTATGCGGGTATTAGCAGAAACAGAGTTACCTGAACAGGAGTGGACCTCACAGAGATTTGAACATTTAGCTTTACTGGATGAGAAGAGAATGAAGTCCTTGCATCACATGCAGATATACCAGAAGAGGTTGGCTCGAGCGTTCAACAAAAAGAGGCGTCCTACTAAGATCAGAAATGGTGATCTAGTACTTAGCAGTCGAAGCCGTCGACGACGGATCCGAGAGGAAAGTTCAGACCCAATTGGGAAAGACCCTACATAGTTCAGAAAGTGATGGTAAATGAGGCAGTGAGACTGTCAGATTTGGAAGGGAATGAGTTCACCGAGCCAATCAACGTGGATAGATTGAAGCAGTATTTTGCCTGAGGAAAAGAAAAACCGAGCAGTCACCAAGGGAATTGGCAGAAGACCTAACCCAACGGAATATGAAATTCATCCCATGCATGCATGCATACACGTAACGTACTTGCATTCTTTTTGTGTTTTGTTTTGTATTCACAGGTTTCAACGAAGAGAAAAAAGAGAAGAAAGCGGCAAATGCAAGCCAACCAGAAGCAACAATAGTACAATGTCAGCAACTTTCAGGAATGAATCACAGGGTTGAGGCCCATATTAGTATCAGTTTTGGGGAAGGAAACCCAGGGTTGAGGCCTATATCAGTATTAGTTTCGGGGATGAGTCCCGGGGTTGAGGCCCACACCAGTATCAGTTTCAGGAAGGAATCCCAGGGGGCGAAGCCCACATTATCAGCAGTCGAAAGGAATAATTCCATGGAGTGAGTGAGTGAAAAAAATAAGAAGTCTTTGATGGTTAGGCATATGTCCGGTGATGACATTGTTTGCTGTAGGGTGAAACCCTAGAAACGATAAGTGTGAGATGTGCTCTCATTCGGTATTCTGAGTAGTTGATCTCGGCTAGACTCGCGAGCACTTGATTACGGGATCTTAGCAGTAGAAGTCTGAGTAGTTGGCGAAATAACTAGTTGAAGAGATGGCGGATTAGTGAATGACCATTTGCCTAGATGTCCATCCTAGTTTACTTATGCTACGATATGTGATATGGTTGGAAATAAAGAAAAAAGTCTCTGAAAATAAAAGAAAAAAAATAGACCACCTATAACTGATAAGCGTGAAGTTACCCATGGGCGAGTATTAGGACCACCCTGAGGAGAAATGCTACCTTAAATGGTAGGTGTGTCGAAAAGAAAAAGAGAAAGAAAAAAAAGGGAAAGAAAAGAGAAAAAAAAGAAAAAAGAAAGTTCAAAATGAAAAGAAAGAAAAGAAAGAGACGAAAGAAAAAAAGAAGAAAACCATATCACGTTGAGTACGAGGAAGTAATCACATAGTATGATCAAGACATATCGGTTGGTTAGACCCACTAATCCAATTCTCCGAGACAAAATCATCGAGTTGGTTTACTTAAGGATCAAGCTGCGAAAGAACCTCGGCACACATACACTAGGAGTCTAGTTTAGATCACTCATTCAGACGATCGGATTTGAGTGTATTAAGTACTTTGAAGGTTCTCTGGTTTCGACGCGAAACATTCTTTGAGGATGAAAATATGTTTAGCTATCAGGATTGTCTCGTGAGAAGTAGTACTTATGAAAGCAGCAAAGAACAGAAAATGAACCGAGACTGGGGGTGACTAGTCTACCCTTTCTCATTACAGCATGGTTCAGGAACGAACCATCACATCAGCGTCATTATCAGTTTGGGGATGAGTCCCATGGTTGAGTCCCACATCAGCATCAGTATCAGTTTTGGGGATGAGTCTCAAGGTCGAGGCCCACATCAGCATCAGTATTATTTTTGGGGATGAGTCCCAGGGTCGAGGCCACAATCAACATCAGTATCAGTTTTGAGAAGCATCCCAGGGTCGAGGCCCACATCATCATCAATTTGGCTTGCATCCAAGGGTCGAGGACCACATTATCATCGGTATTGGGATGCGTCCCAGGGTCGAGGCCCCCATTGTCAGTAATTCCGGGATGCGTCCCAGGGTCGAGGCCCACTGCGTCATCAGTTGTAGATCCGGGATGCGTCTCAGGGTCGAGGCCCCCTACATCATCAGTTTTGGGATGCGTCCCAGGGTCGAGGCCCACTACATCATCAGTTTTGGGATGCGTCCCAAGATCGAGGCCCACATTGTCAGCGGTATTATGATGCGTCCCAGGGTTGAGGCCCCCGTTATCAGTTGCAGTTATTGAGATGCATCCCAGGGTCGAGGCCCACTGCATCATCAACTCAACTTGAAGTAGCAGGTAAGTCAGGTGGCAGCTGGCGAGCCAGGTAAGTAAAAATGCATTGCATAACTTTGATAGGATTATCATTGTCACACACTGCACAAGTCCCATCAAAGTGGGGGCGACTGTAGGCACTGTATTTTTACATATAAGTCTCGATGATGGGTCTCATACGGAGGCACTCCTCTTTAAGTTTTGGAAGCCGTGGGAAACGGACGTCGGAAGGGAAAAGTCAGAAATTGATATCTTGTTGGACTAAATTCGTTTGCTTAGCTGTGGGTTTGCTCGTTGGACCTCAGTTTTAAAATTCATCCTCAGCCCAAACCCTCGCAAGCCACACACCACCAAGCCACACACCAAGCCCACCAAAAAGAAAACAACCAACCCACGCCCAAAGGACCTAATTCACGCCCATCACCTTTCCAAAATAACCAATTCACACATTAAACACATGCTAAAATCAAAATAAATCACCTTCCCAAATTAAAGAAATCAAATCAAATCAAATTAAATCATATTCCTAATTAAAAGAGATCAAATCAAATCAGATCAAACCAAATCACATCCCTAATTAAATAGATTTTTCCTTATAGTAAACTAATTAGGAGATATCTCCCATAATTGCAATATTATATCTCTTCTCGTACGAGGACAAGCTCCAACCCTTTGCCTATAAAAAGAAGCCTAAACCCAACCCTGAAACCCATGGCTCATTCTCACGAAAACACAAAGAAAATAACCTAGCATTCACGTCTAAGCACTCCAGAAAATCCTTCCATTGCCGTGAATAAACCTTGAAACCAGCCCTCTATTACCGCAAATCTCAACCTTAAACCCCTCCCAAACCACCGAAAATAGTCCCTTAAATTTTCCCAACAACCATCGCAATACAGCCCCATCTAAACCATCGAAACAGTCACTGAAAATTACCCCAGCATCACCAAAAATAACCCCCCTGAAATGCACTTCAAATCATCGAAAACTACCTCCAGAAATTGCCAGCCATTACCGCAAAAACCACCTAAAAAACTGCCAGTAATTACCATGAAACACAGTCCAGAAACTACTCCAAACCACCGTAAATCCTGCAGCCCCAACACGCCTAAACAACCACAAAATAGTAAGCCAAAATCCCTTATTACCACAAAATAGTTACCAGAAATTACAGCAAAAATAACAGGGAAACAGAGTAAAACAGCAGCCCAAAAACAGTGAAACAGCGAAGGAAAATGTTGAACCAGTGAATCGGAGGAGTTACAGAGCGTTAACCTTTCCGACGGCCGTGTAACGCACTTCCAAGAGACAACTTAAGAGGTTAGACCTGAGGGCACCTTTTTATTTATTCCCGCACTTTCTTTCCGTTAGTTATTATTATTTCTTAGCATGCGTATTATAGTTTCATGTAAGTTGTGGCCATGGGATGAATGAAATATGTGTTATCTCTTGCGGTATATCGGATGGAAACCCGGACGTAAATTCCGTAGCTGAATCCGAATGGACGGTAGTGCGGTCTGCACTCGGGATACAATGCCACGTACCGCTTGAGAGACGCACATATTTCGTGTCATCCGATCTTATGTTTATTTGTTAGAAATAGTATGTTACTTTATACATGATTAGGTTGTTTAATATGTTATTTTTTATGCATGATTAGGTTGTTTAGTATGTTATTTTTTATGCATGATTAGTTGATTATTTCCAAGCATGATTTAGTTATTTCTTTTGCATTAGGAACTTGATTATGTCTCTTCTAAGTTTATGTTTAGATTATTATTATTTACATTGCCATGCTTAGCGATTTAATGTATGCATGAGATTGTGTGCTTACCGTTATTCCGACTTACTTTTATGCATGTAAACTTAGATATATGTCGCATGCAAACTTAGATATAGGTCGTATCCAAACTTAGATATAGGTCGTATGCAAACTTAGATGTAGGTTGTTGTTGCGTAGACTCGGTTAAATTATTGCATAAATCTTTTCATTATGAGTGGCATAAGTAAGGGACCATTCCGAACCCAACGGTTTGAGGTCTTCCCTTGCGAGGGGTGAGTGCGACCTTAAATAATTTTCCCAGTTCACACTGGGTGGCGACTCCATTTTATTTCTCCGGTTTAGTTCCCCCGTGGGCTATTCCGTACTCCTGACTAGGCCGCGAGCCTAGAACATTGTCGTCAAGTTCTGTGTCCTACAGTAGGACACCTTGTCCCACACATCCTTGGAAAAATTATTAATCCCCTACAGTGGGGCACCCTCTCTAGCTTAGGGAGAGGCTGCTGGGGTTTTGCCTTTTTTGGCCCTCCTTTTTCCTCTTCTGAGCCTTCTTTATAGGCTTCTCGAGCTTCTCTCCCCCGATCTAGTGGAAACATCTTTTTGATGATCAAGAGGGAATAAATATAGCTTGGGACGGTTGGGATGTGCTTGTGATTTGGGTTGGCGGCGGAGCACTTGAAGTTTGGACTGAGGAGATCGGTATTAGGGCCCGACTGATGAAGCAGCTGCAAGTGTTTATTTTCACCTGGCCTCTAGCAGAATCAGGATAGTTATTCGGGGTTGGGCGCTATTAGACCCGGCCCATGAAGCCCGTGCTACCTCCCGAGCAGACGGGACTTTTGAAACCAGATATTTCTGCAACCAAAAGAAGACAATTAAAATATAAAAATAGGCCAAACAGCGGGAAGAAAACAACAAGGCATCAAACATAAGGTTAATAGATCAGTCAGAATCTACCAGTCTGTCGGGACTGGAGTGGTGGGGTGCTTGAGATGAGGCACGACCCGGCAAGGGCAGATGGGTTGACGAAGTCCCTATAGTGACATCCAAACTCTATCGTCATCTTTACTTTTGCCTGGGTTTCGTGATGGACTTTCAGGAGATCTCCCCAACAAGCTGGAAAAAGGCTCGAAGATTAGTAAGTTGTTAAGGTTATTCAGAAGGGAAACAAAGGTCAGATCGTTACCTCCATACGAGAAGATGTTGGGGACTGTGACACGTTCGCCATCAACCCATTGGTGTTTTCCCCATGGGCTCACTATCAAAACTCACTTGTCTTTAAATTTTTTGTTGGTGGCTGAGAGGCTGGTAAAGATGTGGGGGATCCCGGAATGAAAAAAAAGTAATACCAACCCTTGTATATTTTTGGGTTGACATTCATTCGATATAGCCTTTTCAACTCCGAGAAGGTTGGCTCTTCCAGCCCGGCTCGGCTCGGACGGATAACATACATGCCGACCAATATCATCCAAATATTTAGGTTCAGCTGAAACATGACTATGTACATGGCAGACAACCTCTTTGCGAAGTAATTTTGAATGGGAAGGCACGACCCCATATCGAAGAAGGCCATGCATAATGCCACAACGTCGTTAATAGGTCGGCTCGCCTGGCTCCATTCCTTCGGGACAGTCAGTCTGATATCTTCGGCAACGTTGAATTTTTCTCTCAACTGCTCCAGATCGGCCTCGGTAATTATTGAAGCCCGGTCTATGTAAAGTTTCATGAAGTCTAAATGGGTATGGCTTGGCTCGGGATGAGGAACCCTCTTATAGTAAGACTGGTCATTCTCTTCAGATATGGATGAAGTTGTGTCGAAATCATCGAGATGGGTCATCCACTTCATAAATGGACATAGTTATATCGTAATCATCGGGACTTTCAAATCCCGAGCTGTGTACAGTCGTGTGAGTGGGCGAGATAATAGGCATGTGTTGAGGGGAATGAGAGATGAAGACCTTGAGTCCAACATTCTTGTCAAAACAGGGCCCGAGGTGGAATGTTAGTCCACAATTAGAATTATTTATTGTTAATAGAGTTTACATTAAAACTAGGGTCATTGTGTCATCATCCCTACCAAATGGCTAACCCTGAAAAAGCTTCAAGTGCCATAGCAATGGCAAAACTGTAAATCTCAAAAGCACAAACAAAAATAAACCCATTCTGAAAACCTAAAAACAAATGCCCCATACCCCTAAAACCCAGAAACAATACCCACATATACACACCAGCAAATATATATCCACACAAGGCAACCCATCCCCTAAGTTTTCATTGAACACCATATAACGAGCAATAAGAACATAAACAACCAACACATCCAAGTTACCACCGTTATTACTAACTGAAAAGCAAAGAAAAGAGAGAAGTAATCAGATGAAGATTTACTTTAAAAGGTGTAGACACTGTATTTTTGCATAAGCCCAACGATGAGCCTCGTATGTAGGCACTACCTGAAAAGTCACGGAAGTTGCGGGAAGCAAATGCCGAAAAGAAAGAAAACCTCCAAAATTAACTCCCTTCGGATTCGGACTCACTAGCCTACCTCGGATTCACTCAGCTGCTGTTTCAAACCTTAGCCTCGGACACGGCCCATTACCCTGCAACCCATCCACAAGGCCCATTACCCTAAAGCCCATCCATCCACACGCCCATGCAAGCCCATGCAAGCCACACGCCCATAACCTTCCCAAAAAAATCCCATGTAAAAAACATGTTAAAATACCCTCAAAATCACCTTCAAATTTAATGAGATTGTGAATATCCTCCTCACCAAATTTAAAAAAAATTCATTCCCAAAATATATCCCCCCAAATTTATTTGATTTGTTTCCTTGATTTGAAGATCCATTGGCATTACAAAAAGAGACCACAACCAAAAAACCTAGAGATGACTCTCTTTTCACGGCAAAAACAGACAAAAAAAATATAAGCTCTCTTCTCTTCTTGAAACCATCTTCATTCAACCTAGGAACGAGAAAGAACAAAGATCCATCACCAAGAAACAAAAAAACCTTGAAGCCTCGACAACAACCAACAAACAAAGAAATAAAAAACCTTGACTAAACAACCGACCAAAACATTAACAAACACAACCCCCAAAATCAACAACCCTCTCCGACAACCAAATTAGCCAAACCAACAGCCCTCCACCGACCAAAACAACAACAAACACTGCCCTTAAAATCAACAGCTCATCACAAAAAAATACAATTAAACAGGCCCCAAAATTAGTAGCCCTTCACCGACCAAACAACAACAAAACAACGCTCAAATAGTAACCAGAAACAACGCCCAAACAGTCACCAAAACAACGCCCAAACATCCCCCCTGATGAAACAACCAGAAACACCACAAAAATAGCAGCCCCATATCACCGAAAGCAACCCAAAAAAGTAGCCCCTAAACCGTGAAAATAGTAGCACTTACTTAAACCAGTAAAAATAGTGACCAAAATCACAAAAACAGTGAGTGAAAAATAGCAAGGAAAATCATGAAAACAACCAGCCAAAACAGTGAAATCAACCAGCCAAAATAGTAAGAAAAACAACCGAAATAGCTGCCCGAAATCACCAAAAATATCAAACAGAAATAGCAAACAGTAAACAGTAAACAACAAACAGCAAGCAAAAAATAGCAAAACAGCGAGTGAAACAGCGAATCAGAAACAACAAAAAGGGAACCAGTTTCAATCCTTCCAGCGACGGCCAAACGCATTTCCAAGAAGCAACTTAAAAGTTGGATGTAAATACGTCCAGTGTCGGGTATGCGAAGTCCAACATCAAAGACAAACCAAATTTCTGGTCACATCCTTTCTTTCTTTGGCATTCCGTTATTTATCTTTTATTTATTTATTTCATCGTTATTTTATTATTTCGCATTTAAGTTGTTATTATCTTTTTGTCTATTTATTGTTATTTTATTATTTATCTTTATTTTATTATTTTGCATTTATTTTATTATTTATCTTTATTTTATTTTTTTGCATTTATTCTGTTATCTATCTTTTTAATTTATCGCATTTATTTTATCATTTGTCTTTTTGTCTATTTACCGTTGTTTTATTATTTTGCCTTTATTCTATTGTTCATGTTGGTGTTTATCCGCATATGCATGAGTGTATTTTTATGTCCGTTTACATTGTATTGAAGACTATGTGTGTTATTATCCCTTGTGGTATATCGGATGGAAACTCAGACGTAAATTTCTTAGCCGAATCCGAATTGACGGAAGTGCAGTCTGTACTTGGGATACAACTCCACGTTCCACTCGGGAAACACTCATATATCTATAATTAGCCCCTTTATTGTTTGCTATTTATTTATTTCCACTTTTCCCGCTTTTGGATTATTTATTATGATTTTTTTATCGCATCTTGTATTTCTTAATTTAACATGCTCTTTTTATTTCTATTAATATTTATGGGTGTGCAAATGTGTGTTTATTTGAATTATCTTGCATGAACTGCATAAGACTTGGCTATACCATTGTGTGAACCCGTCCATTATACTAGCATAAGTAATGGACCATTCCGAACCCAATGGTTTGAGGTCTTCCCTTGCGAGGGGTGAGTGCGGCCTTAAATCGTTTCCCAATTCACACTGGGTGGCGACTCCTTTATTCTTCGGTTTAGTCCCCCGTGGGCTATTCTGTAATCTCTACGGGCTGCGAGCCCAACAGTGTCGTGGTCGCCGAACATCATAGGCGTAGTGGTAAACCCCGCTTCACTCCTACAGATGGCGACTCCACTGGGGATAGAGAATCGACCCCGAAACAATGCCTTGTAGTGTCAGTGGCTTTGGCTTTGGTTACCCAAGTCTCATATATTTTGCATACCCTTCTTACCCCGATGGCGTCATGTATCATGAAGTCACTTTCACTCAAGGCGGCAGATCGTTATGTGATGACCATCACTCATTGGCACGTACCCTATGGTATAAAAAAGGCGCGCTCACTTGGTCGCTCGAACCCTTGATTGGGGGGACCTAGTTGTGAGCAACCCTTCACCGGCGAGAGCCTTTATCCATACCCTTATAAGCCCACATATGAACCATAGTTATATGTCCTATAGAAGCTACCCATATGCTTGTGTTTGGGACCATTATCATTTGGATCTATTTTGACCTCTCGTCATAGGATACGAACTTGTTGGGGGCCACTTAAACTTGGACAAGTTTGCATCTTATGGTAATTGGGCCAAAAGTTTTCAAAATGACGATGGGCCACCTATTATTTGAAGTTATTTAGCCACCTTTTCGCAAAAGTGTAAACTCGTTGGGCCTTTTCAACTGGGACAAGTTTACACCTCGCGATAATCTGATTTAATGCTTTAAAATGATTGCGGGCCGACTTGTATGAAAACCTTGATGGGCTTAGAAGGTCCAAACATGATCCAATTATGCCAAACGTATGAGTCCGATATCTGCACTGGCTTTCATCCATGAAGGGTACGCCTTGTTATGGCATATTTGTATACTTTTGGATATCTCCAAGTTCATCCCCACAACCGTGATTACCGAAGGCCCAATTCGTCATTTCTAGACAATGGCACGATCCCCATAATAAGCTTAGTCAATATTGTAAATAGGCGGTCTTTGTCCTTTACCGATGGAAATGGACTGAGGTAGCCAAGGTTCACCCTTGTAGTGTAGGAGAGAAAGATTTTGTGTACCCACATTGGTGCATAAAATGAGCCATACCTAGGTCATAGATGGACTTACCATGAGTGCGGGAGGAATAAGGTCGGGAGGATATATGATGTTTTGATAACTATGTGTATCTCATGCATACACGCATTATGCTAACCTCTTATCTTTACAGCCATCATAGATATCCGTTGGGTTAGAGAAGAGAGAAGAAGGAAGACTTGTCAAGAAAAGATTAACAACAATGGATGCATTAGACAGCGAAGGTTCCCGCATGGATCAATTGGAGACCAACATCACCAAAATTACTTAGCAACTATAAGCTTTGACCAATGCTATGGCTAATCTGGCAGTACCCCGCACAGTGGGAACATAAAATAACGAGAGTGGTAGGTGTGATCAGCCCCCGATTAGGGTGAGCGAAGAAATCCTTGTTTTCGACGATGACATGGTTGAGTATGCCATGGGAAGGATGGCCGGGTCTCAGGCAGAATTACAGAAACTCAGAGAACAAGTAGAGTCAGTTACCTGCAAGATGAAGGGAAAACATGAAGATCTGTTGGACTATAATGCGATGACTTTCGAAGAATAGCTGCCTCCCCAATTTAAGATGCCCGACATGGAAACGGAGATCCAGGTCCATCTCCGGTAATATGTTTCAGTGATGAGTTCAGTGGGTCCGTCGAAGCGTCAGATGCAGAAGATGTTCGAGATGTCACTGGAAGGGGCGCCCATAGTATGGTATCACGTCCTGGAGAGAAAGGTTAGGGATGACTGGAGGGCATTAGCAGAGGCCTTTCTGAACCAATATGTCACGGATTTGGAGATCGACTTGTCACTCCGTGACCTAGAAAACACCAAACAGAAGCCAGAGGATAGCTTCAAAGATTATGTGGATCGTTGGAGAAGCCAGCTCTTGAAGATGCAGACTCGGCCCTCGGAGAAAGACCAGATCAAGATGATCATTAAGGGCACCAATCCCTCTATTTATAACAAGCTGAGGAGGATGACCTCCATGATTAGTGACTTTCGAAAGCTAAGAGAAACTGTCATGGATATCAAAGAAGAGGAAGCCGAGAACAGAAAGTTTTACAGCCATAATAGAAGGACCATTGGGGGGCCTTCAGAGACCAAGCCTGCCCCTGCTGAGGTCGCTGCCATCAGAAACAGGTGATTCTCCAATCTTGGTAGACCTTTGTCAAAGGTGTTTGAAAAGCTGAAGAGGCAAGGATTCATGAAATCCTTAGAACCTAGACCACTTCCAAACCCTGTGCCACCCCACCTCAACCTAAACCTTTACTTTCACTACCATCAGCAAAAAGGCCACGACACTGACAACTGCGCCCTCCTCAGGAATGAGATCCAAGACCTCATCGACATCAATAAAATACCCGACCCTGAAAAGGAACAACCCAACATATACAGAAACTCTCTACCCAACTAGCACTCTGTTCCAACACCCACCTACATGATCAAATCCGGCCTGCCTGAAAGCTTTGTCCTCCAAACTCTCAACCACCAAGCTTCTTGCATGGGGATATGGGATAGCAGTAGTGAAGATGAAACAGAGCAGGGGAGAGATATTTTGGAGAACTTCTCAAGCAGTGACGAAGAAGAGGTAAATAAGATGACTCGCAGTGGATGTTTTTACAGTGATGTAACAGAGAAAGGCAAAGAAGTGCTGGCAGAAGGCCGAGAGGTGACAGAGAATGTGGATAAAACCGATGGGGACACAATATTGCATCAACTGAAGAAGACACAGGCACAAGTGAGCGTATGGGAATTATTTTGCGCCTCTCAAGAGCACATGCGTTCCATGGTAGAAATGTTCGTAGGGTCAGTATAGAAAGAGGCTATACAGATGATAACATTCTCTGAATAAGAGCTCCCGATGGAGAGAAGGAATCACAACAAGCCGCTATTCATAAAAGCGGAAGTGAGAGGCAAGAAGACATCTTGTGTGATGGTGGATGATGGCTCATCTATCAATGTGTGCCCTTTGAAGATTCTGTCAAGGTTGGGTATGAAGACAACAAATTTAAGCCCCTCCAACATGATTATCAAGGCATATGATAATAGCAAACAAAGAGTTGAAGGTACTTTTGCCACAGTAGTCAAAGTGGGCCCGATAGAAGACGAGGTGGAGTTCACAGTGCTTGATATCCCGGCTATATTCGCTCTATTATTGGGGAGGCCCTGGTTTCATAACCTTTGGGGCGTGCCATCCATTTTACACTAGATTATTAAGTTCCCGTATGGAGAGGAAGTCATCACCATCGGGGCTGAAGAAAATAATATTGTGGCTGCTTTAGACATACAGCCCTTCATAAAGTTCTAGGTGGCGGCGAACTTCGAAGAATGGGTGGACCCTAAAGTGGCTAGAATCATGGAAAAAATGAAATATGAGCCGGGCATATGATTGAGTGCTAAAGGAACATTGCCAGATTTCATGGGACATATCACTAAGAGAGGATTGGGGTATGAATCCGATGGGAATGAGCCGAAGACCAAGAAGAAATGGATGAAGCTGATGGAATACTTTGTGAAAGCCACAAGATATCAAGGAGAGCCTGGACCGGTAGATGTGAATGGGATCATAGTACCAAGATTCGAGATCTTCAAGGATCTGATGGGCAAGGAACCACATGCAGATGGAGTTGTAAAAGAGGAATGGGAAGAAGAACTGCTGCAGTTGGAGAATCTGACGCTCGAGGAAAGTAAGAAGACAGAAGAAGACAAGGCTGCAGATGATGAAGATGTTTATTTTCCTGACTTATTTGATTGTAATCCTGCATTTATTAATAATAAAGACTTTGATTTTGCTTACTTGTTTGAGTCTTTTCCGGCTAGTCTGCATCATAACATACATGACATGAACATATTTGACATTAACTCAACAAAGGCAAATGTATTTAATCTTGGTACATGTGAAAACCCCAAGGAAATTTTAATTGCAAGTGAGGTTACCTCTGATGAGCGGAAAAAAATTAGAGAGAATATTAATAAAATATGCAAAAGTATTCGCCTGGTCCTATGAAGACATGCCATGAGTGGACATGAGTATTGCCCAGCACACGATACCAACTTATCCGAACATGAGGCCAGTAAAACAGAAGCTCCGAAGAATGAGACCAGAGTGGGTCGAAAAGATTAGGGAAGAAGTCAAGAAGAAGATAGATGTGGGGTTCTTAGAGGTGGTGAAGTACCCTGAATGGTTAGCCAACATTGTACTGGTACCAAAGAAAGTTGGAAAGGTAAGAATGTGCGTGGATTATAGGGACCTCAACAAAGCTTGCCCAAAAGATGATTTTCCTCTACCCCATATAGACGAGTTGGTTGATAGTGCGACTTTATCTACTATGTACTCATTTGCGGATGGATTCTCAGGATATAATCAGGTCCTCATGGCCGAAGAAGATAAACATAAGACTGCTTTTGTCACTGAGTGGGGTACATACTGTTACAAGGTGATGTCGTTTGGACTTAAGAATGTAGGGGCCACTTATCAACGAATGACCACTACATTGTCCATGACTTGATGCATAAGGAGATTGATGTATACATGGATGATATGATGGTCAAGTCAGAGACGAGGGCCGGACATATAGAAGCACTTAAGAAGTTCCTTCAAAGAGTCTATAAGTACAACCTCCAACTCAACCCCAAGAAGTGTGTGTTTGGGGTAACATCTGAAAAATTATTAGGACATATGGTAGGAATGTGAGGAATAGAAGTGGACCCTGAAAAGATCAAGGCAATTACCGAGATGTCCGCACCAAAGACAGAAAAAGAAGTTAGGGCTTTTCTCGGGAAAATCCACTATATCAGTCGATTTATTGCCAAGCTAACATTAGTATGTGAGCCCATCTTCAAGCTATTGAGGAAGGACCAGCCTGTGGAGTGGAATGGGTAATGTCAGGAAGCTTTTAACAAAATAAAAGAATACTTGGTTAAACCGCCCGTCTTGAGACCCCCAAGGCCGGGCAAACCCTTGGTGTTGTATTTGGCCATAGAACCCGAAGCGCTGGGGGCGATGATGGTACAGGGAGATGAGACATGGGTGGAACATATAGTCTACTACCTCAGTAAGAAGAGGCTTCCGTATGAAGCCCGCTATCAAGAAGTGGAAAATATCTGTTTGGCGGTGATATGAGCTTCTCGAAAGTTGTGTCATTACTTCCAATCCTATAAGATACTAGTGGTAGCAAAGGAGAATCCCCTAAAGTATTTGCAGTTAGTACCTTCACTGGTAGGGATGTTGGCCAGATGGTTGGTATTGCTGACGGAGTTCGATATAGAATACCTCACCTCTGAGGTAATCAAGGGGCGAGCCATAACGGAATTCTTTGCATTACAACCCATAGAAGGAGATTAGTATAAGTTCGAATTCCCAGATGGGGAGATTCAAGCCATAACAGTCCAGGGCTGGAAAATGTATTTTGACGGAGCGGTGAATTACAAAGGAGCTAGAATAGGAATTGTGATAGTAACCCCCGAAGGAGAAACCCTACCTTTGGCCAAAAGGTTAACGTTCGGAGTAACCAATAACATGGCCGAATATGAAGCATGTGTCTTTGGACTGAAAGCACTAATAGCCCTATGAGCTAAGGACATAGAAGTTTATGGAGACTCGATGTTTGTAGTTTGACAGATGCGAGGGGAATGGGAATTGAAAGAAGACCGGCTGAGACTCTACCTACTCCACCTCAGGAAGTTGGCACAGGTTATCCCCGACTGTAATTCCAATACTTGCCGCGAGAAGAGAACCAAATGGCGGATGCATTAGCCACCCTAGCCGCAACTTGGGAAAACCCAGAAAAATTGATAATGAGACCCATTGTGCTGAAAACAGCTAGTAGACCCAGTTATGAGATATAAAGAATCTTGGAAGTTGAAGTCGACGATCGAAAACCTTGGTACTACGACATTCTGTAGTATCTAGAACGTGGAGAATTCCCAAAAGGAGCTGGCAAGAAATACAGAATAGCCATTCAGAAATTGGCTTCCCAGTATGTGAGTTTAAGGGGAGAATTGTACAAGAGGCAAGCCAATGGCATCCAGCTGAAATGTTTAAGAAAAGAAGAGGCTCAGAGGGTAATGTAAGAGGTGCAAGATGGGGTATGCGGACCGCATATGAATGAATTGAATTTGTCTCATAAGATAGTGAGACAAAGATTTTACTAGTCGACCATGGAAGCTGACTGTACAAAACTGGTGAAGCACTGTCACGATTGCCAGACACACGGTAACTTGAACCATCTACCACATATGGAATTGCACGGACTGTCAGAACCATGGCCTTTCTCAGCGTGGGGTATTGACATGATTGGAGAAATCAGGCCACATGCATTAAATGGACACCGCTTCATAGTAGTGGTAGTAGACTACTTTTCGAAATGGGTGGAAGCCGAGTCATTCCCTAATGTTACGACAAAGCAGATGGAAAAGTTTATAGCCCGAAATATAGTATGTCGATTCGAAATGCCACATCACGTAGTGACAGACAATGGAGTCCAGTTTGAGGGAGAAATAAAGGCGATGTTGCAGAAGTACGGGATAGGGCATCACAAATCATCACCTTACAGGCCACAGGCTAATGGGGCGGTAGAGGCGGCCAACAAAACCATAAAGAAAATACTCGCTAAGACGACATAAAGTTATAAAGATTGGGCTGACAAACTGCCGCATGCCTTGTGGGAATATAGAACTTCGGTGAGAACGGCAACATGAGCCACACCTTATGCTTTGATTTACGTGATAGAGGCAGTGTTACCCGTGGAAATAGAGATACAGTCAATGAGGGTACTAGCAGAGGCAGAATTACCCGAGCAGGAATGAGCCTTGCAGAGGTTCGAACAACTAGCATTATTGGATGAGAAAATGATGAAGGCCTTGTATCACATGCTGCTATACCAGAAGAGGTTGGCCCGGGCATTCAACAAGAAGGTGCGTCCCACTAAGATCAGAGAATGTGATCTAGTTCTCAAGCAGTCGAAGCCACTGATGATGGACCCAAGGAGAAAGTTCAGGCCCAATTATGTAGGGCCCTACTGTTAGTGTCCTAGACATGCCCAAGATCTCTACAACATGATTCAGTGTGTGAATAAATCAAAGAAGTTACGGAAGTACTTACAATGATCGGATGTTGAGATTTCAAAAATCTTTTCGTTTCGGAAGCTCCAAGCTTTGTGTTTGTGTTCCAAACTCAAGGATGAGTTTCCCTATCATCTTCTTTGACTCTTGAAAGTGCTAGCTTAAAGAAATTTTGAAACAAAATTTCCCTTGGAAATGAAGAAGCTCACGGCAAAATAAGAGGAGAGGGAGAGAGTTTTTTTGTTTTGATATTTTGATTTTCTAAAAATCAATTACCAAATGCACTTCCAAAGTTGGTATATGTCTTTCCAAAATTAAAACAAAGTGTGTTGTTTGGTATGTGTGTTGAATAAGCAATCCAATTCTTACACAACCTTTAACAACTTCCATCACATGTCAAACATGTTGATGTAAGTCAAGTGGGTCCCACCACTTTTAAATTCCAAATTTAAGTCGAACAACTCAACACGCAACTTCGCTCTGGCCCGGGTTCGTTTAATTCTGAATTAAACGAATTTGCCGTGTTGACTTAATTAAATTCAATTTAATTAAATAATAATGCCTCGCAATATTATTACGAAAGTCTCTTACGAATTAATTCTAAATTAATTCGTTCACCCTAATTAAAATCCAATTTTAATTACGCTTTGAAATCTAATTTCAATTAATATATCCAATATATTACTTAATCGATCAATTCCAAATTAATCGTTCTCTCTCTTCTATTCGAATTTTATCCCAGATAAATTCTTACCGCAATTAATCCTAGATTAATTTTCTCTCTCATAATTAATCCCAGATTAATTCTGTTCGAGTTAAATGTCATCGGTGAATCTTTGGGAAGCGACCCATGAGATCCCTGGATATGTTGGCAGTAAATACGGTAATCGGACTATCTGAATACGTGTGTACCTAGTACCACGTTCTTACCGATTTACAAGACATGGTTGGCTTCTAGCAAAGCACCGTGCCTACCCAATTCTCCAGAAATATTCTGTTAAGAAATACATAATCTTTGTCAAGCGTAGTATACTAAGTATTGCGTATTACGATCCAGTATCGTATGTCACATGCTAGGCCTGGGGCTGGAATTGTGTCTGCCTTGTACGAAGCATATATCGGATCACTAGCAACTAGTCTCTTTAATCGGATAATCATGACTTTGTCATATTATCCCGATAGCTGCAGCATATAAGAGTACCAGTTCTGTATCATGCGTGATCATCACCTCAATATGACTGAAGTGACACTTTCATTTTGACATCACACCCAATACACTACGATTCTCAGTAAACCCAGAAGAGGCGTACACAGAACCTGTTAAAGCCCCGGACGACCAAAACCAAAGCATACTGATTGTTGCAAGTATTAGCGATGCAAGTCTCAGGTTAAGACCAAATACACCTATCCTGATTCGGATTCCCATAGACACATAGTCATACTACCAACGAGATTCTGATGGGTCTATCCAGAGTGAAACTGTTCCCGGTCTAACGGCTAACAGAACCTCCTATCACACTTGCATAACTATCCAATACTTAAATATATAAGAACTATGTCGTTAAGCTTCCATAACGCGCACAAGTGCAATATTAGTCTATTCCGCAGTATCGATGTCCAGTCTCGATAATACTACGACTACGGATATTTAATGATTAATCGTTCGTGGATTAATACTGTCTCATATCTTATTAATCCGGAACTAATTATAAGGACTTTTATCTTTTATATATCAAAGTAATCTAATTACAAAATGATAAAATTGCAATTTCTTTTGTCACATAGTTAATTTATACAAAAACCACAATGTCTTTTACAAATAGTGATGCTATGGGTTATAATTGTCCAACACCTACCTAGTCAAAAAGGTAATGAGAAATGGGGCAGTGAGACTGTCAGATCTGGAAGGGAATGAGTTCACCGAGCCCATCAACGTGGACAGGCTGAAGCATTACTTTGCATAAAAAAAAGAGAGAAAAAGGAAAAAGAAAGGCTCGTTTGGTTGAAAATCCGCAAAGGACAACCCAAGCAAAAAAGAGCATGAGTGAGCGGGAAAAATGGTTAACTGTAAAATCCGTGAGGAACAGTTAGCGACAGTGGTACCCTTGCAATGTAGTTTATTTCCTACAAATGTACTGGGAAGTGATGCAAACGCCTTTATTGAAACAAATGTTCAAGATGTTCATAGATTGCATAAATCCCAGCTAACCGGGAAAGATTAGAGTCAAGTGATTACAAATCACGTCTTTTGTTTCTTAGATGCTGGACCAAGGTCAGAAGATCTAGGAAAAGGAACTCCAAGAATGGAGAGAAGTAGAGAAACCTCGGGAATGAGGACGAAGAAATCCCGGAATGGAAATAAACTCCGGAAATGGAGAACAACCTGGGGAATGAGGCTGAGCAAAGAGCCTCGAGAATGAGGACGGGTCAGATCTAAAAAAAAAAAAAATTTAGCTCGCTGAGTTGAAAATCAGAAAAGGCGACTCAGGCAAAATAGAGTAATCTGCTAAGCTGAAAATCCGAAAGGACAGTTTCGGCATAAAAAAAATTTAGCTCGCTCAGGCAAGATAGAGCAATTCGCTAAGTTGAAAATCCGAAGGGACATCATAGGCAAGATGTAGGATGAACCTGCAAGACAAATGGACATAACGGGATCATGAGCCATGAGACCAAAAAGAACTGAGCGATCACCAGAACAGAATTGGCAAAAAGGAACTGTAAGCAGGCCGAACTAAGGAAGGCCTAACTAAAGATAACATTAAGCCAATAGGACAAAGAAACCCCAACGGAATAGGGAATGCATCCATGCATACACGTCGCATACATAAAATTTTATTTTGTGTTCGCAGGCTTTGAAAAAGCGGCGAAGACAAGAAACTCCTCGGGAATGAGGACGGGCAAGCCGGGAATGGCACTCCGGGTATGGAGAACAACCTCGAGAATGAGGACAAGCAACTCCTCGGGAATGAGGACGAGCAAGTTGGGAATGGCACTTCGGGAAAGGAGAACAACCTCGGGAATGAGGACAAGCAACTCCTCGGGAATTAGGACGAGCAAGCCGGGAATGGCACTCCGGGAATGGAGAACAACTTCAGGAATGAAGCCCAGGATGGTTCGGGAATGAACCATCTGTTGGATAATTATGACCCATAACATCACTATTTTGTAAAGAACATGGTGTTCTTGTACAAAATTAACTATGTGACAAAGGAAATTGCTCTTTTATCATTTGTAATTAGATTACCTGGATATATAAATGATAAAAGTCCATATGATTAGTACCAGATTAATAAGATATGAGACAATATTAATCCACTAAGGTTTAATCATTAAATATCTTTAGTCGTAGTATTATCGAGACTGGACATCGATAATGCGGAATAGGCTAGTATTGCACTTGTGTGCGTTATGGAAGCTTAACGGTATAGTTCTCATATATTTAAGTATTGGATACTTATGCAAGTGTGATAGGAGGTTCTGTTTGCCGATGGTACGGGAACCGCTTCGCTCTGGATAGACCCCTCGGAATCTCATTGGTAGTATGACTATGTGTCTATGGGAATCCGAATCAGGGTAGGTGTATGTGGTCTTAACCTTAGACTTGCATCGCTAATACTTGCGACAATCAGTATACTTTGGTTTTGGTCGTCCGGAGCTTTAACAGGTTTTGTGTACGCCTCTTCTGGGTATACTGATAATCGTAGTGTATTGGGTGTGATGTCAAGATGAAAGTATCACTTCATTTATATGGAGATGATGATCACGCAGGGATACAAAACAAGTACTCTACAGTGCTATAGCCATCGGGAAAGTATGACTAGGTCATGACTTTCCGATCATAAAGAGACTAGTTGCTAGTGATCCGATATATGCTTCGTACGGGGCAGACACAACTCCAGCCTTAGGTCTAGCATGTGACATCCGATACTGGATCGTAATACATAATACATTGTGTTGATGGTGTTTTTTAGGCACTATGATATTTAAGCAGCACGGCAGGGGTAAAAGGGTAACTCTCTTCTTGATCGAGATCATTAATACCGACCCGACCACATAAGTTAGGAGCCGAGCACTTATGATCTGTAACCCGACCACATAAGATCGGATGACCGGGCATTATAAGATCGACAACAGCATTCTCAGCTCAAATGACCATTATGACCGACCTCGTGAAAACCGAGCATAGGGCAAGACATGTTCGGGAAGATAAGGCATTCTATCCATACAAGATAAGATAATAAGTTATCCTATTTTCATAAAGAGAACTGATGAGTCAGTATCCTAAAAGGATAAAAGAAGTGAAGGTAGTTTTAAAAGTAGGAATCCTGATAGGAAAAGGAAACCATCTCAAATTGGGAATTCTTGTACAAATAGGTATCTGATTTCTTCACCATTATAAATATGAGGGTAGAGTGAGTGTAGAGGGAGGAGAATCAATATCAATATCATTACCATCAGACTTGTAAACACAAAACAGGTCAGAGAACCATATCTCGGTAATAAAAGTATCATTCGTTTTGTGTCCGTGGACGTAGGTTGGATCTGATCCGCCGAACCACGTTAAATCTCTTTGTCGATTGGCGTATTTATCTGTCTTTTGCTAAATTTGCTTTTGGTTTCCCCTTAACCGACAAATTCACTATTGAGGGAGGATTATCTCGGGAGTAATATTCTCATATTGCTCTGAGACCAAAATCAGCCGTCAACACATTGTATACTACGCCTGATACATATTATATATATATTCCATATTGAATATATTTCTGGAGAATTGGGTAGGCATGATGTTTTGCTAGAAGCCAACCATGTCTTGTAAATCAGTAATAACGTGGTATCGGGTATGCACATGTTCGGATAGTTCGATGACCGTATTTACTGCCAACATATCCAGGAATCTCTTGCAACTCAGGAAGTCATTTGTTCGGCACTTCAAAGGGGCATGCGTCCCAAAGAAAATGGTGGGAGAATTGAGACTGATGAAGCAGAGGGATGATGAGCCCCTGAGGAATTTTATTGAAAGGTACCACAATTTGGTGCTCGTGGTCGGAGCGTACGAGTCATCGGAAGTACTAGAAAGTCTCAAGGGAGGTCTGAAGGTCGGGAAGTTGTGGACTCACCTGAGGATTCAAGACGTATCGGATTATGCCACTGCCCTGGAGTTGGCCAGGAAGTTTATCTTAATAGATGAGGAGAAAAAGATTGTCCGGGGAGTAGACACCCGAAAGGCTAAGATACTCAGGTCAGACAATCAGTGGGATTCGATCAGAAATTTGAGGAGACCAGTCCCGGAGCAGAAGAAACTCAGACCGACACCTCCGAGTAGTAATGTTCAAGAGATAAAGTCATATGTCCAAGTCAACCGTGTCGCGGGGAGGACAGTATACACCCTCCTTAACAAACCTATGACCCAGATAGTTCGGGAGATCCAGGACAAAGGTCTGTTGGCCGAGCCTAATTTGAGAAGGTTCCCGATTGAGGAGGGAAATAGTAGGGCTTACTGTATCTACCATAACGTAATGGGACATTCCACGAATGGGTGCAGAGACCTGCGGGAGCAGGTGGAAGACTTGGTGAAAGAAGGCTATCTCAGTGAGTACATAGACCATTCTGTTTTTGAGGTCGACCAAAGTTGATATCGGAAGTCATCCGGTCGGATGCATGGAATGCTGAGATGCAGAGAGGATGTATTAAGAAGAACCTTACTTGTAGTGACCTTTGTAGAGTTGCAAGAAAGACAACGGATCCCAAAAATGTGAGTAAGACCTCTTCTGTCTTAGGCTGACATTTATTTATGCTTGTTTGTTGTGGTCCACACAATAGTTTTGATATTTGTTTTACGGCTCGGGTCTGCTCTTGTACCGCCGAGTCCGTTTTGTTGATATATGTTTATTTCCGGCTCGGGTATGCTCTTGTACCGCCGAGACCGATGTTTATTTCCGGCTCGGGTCTGCTCTTGTACCGCCGAGACCGATGTTTCTTTCCGGCTCGGGTCTGCTCTTGTACCGCCGAGATCGATGTTTCTTTCTGGCTCGGGTCTGCTCTTGTACCGCCGAAACCGATGTTTATTTCCGGCTCGGGTCTGCTCTTGTACCGCCGAGACCGATGTTTATTTCCGGCTCGGGTCTGCTCTTGTACCGCTGAGACCGATGTTTCTTTCCGGCTCGGGTCTGCTCTTGTACCGCCGAGACCGATGTTTATTTCCGGCTCAGGTCTGCTCTTGTACCGCCGAGATCGATGTTTCTTTTCGACTCGGGTCTGCTCTTGTACCGCCGAGATCGATGTTTCTTCCTGGCTCGGGTCTGCTCTTGTACCGCCGAGGCCGATGTTTATTCGGCTCGGGGCTGGATTTCATTCCGCCGAGGCCGTTTGGTTATTCGGCTCGGGGCTGGATTTCGTTCCGCCGAGGCCGCTTGGTTAATCGGCTCGGATCTGGATTTTATTCCATCGAGGCCTTATGGTTTATTCAGCTCGGGGTCGGGTTACGTCCCACCGAGTCGGCTTCTTTGGACTGGGGATGTAACATTCCCCCAGAGCCAAGTCTTTCTTTTAGCTCGGGGTCGGGTTACGTCCCACCGAGTCGGCTTCTTTGGATTATGGATGTAATATTCCCCCAGAGCCAAGTCTTTCTTTTAGCTCGGGGTCGGGTTACGTCCCACCGAGTCGGCTTCTTTGGACTGGGGACGTAACATTCCCCCAGGGCCAAGCTTTTCTTTCAGCTCGGGGTCGGGTTACGTCCCACCGAGTCGACTTCTTTGGACTGGGGATGTAAAATTCCCTCAGAGCCAAGTCTTTCTTTCAGCTCGGGGTCGGGTTACGTCCCACCGAGTCGGCTTCTTTGGACTGGGGATGTAACATTCCCCCAGAGCCAAGTCTTTTCTTTCAGCTCGGGGTCGGGTTTTTGCCCACCGAGTAGGCTTATTTGGACTATGGATGTAACATTCCCCCAGAACCAAGTCTTTTTCAGCTCGGGGTCGGGATACGTCCCACGAGAAACTTATCATCGGCATGGGATCAGAGCATCTCCCCCATGGTCGGCCATCTATTGGTCTGGGGAGGTGACATTCCCCCAGAGCCAAATGTTCTTCTCAGCTCGGGGTCGGGTTACGTCCCACCGAGTCGATCGTCATCATCATAAGGGCAAAGCTTTTTTTCCACAGGTAGATATCGGGATCCTCGTTGACTGAGCACATGAAGGTGGCAGTAATGACCATATTTGCAGCCAATGCGTTTTTCTCTGTGATTTCTGGAGCGACCACCAGCAAGGCGATCAGCACACCATCTTTTTATAGTTCCCGGCACCAACTTGTATACTCGTTGGAACCGAGAACTAGGGGACAGATGTTGATGGTGTTTTCCGGGCACTATGTCATTTAAGCAGCACGACAGGGGTAAAAGGGTAATTCCCTTATTGGTCCGGATCATTAATACCGACCCGACCACATGAGTCAGGGGCCGAGCACTTAAGATCGTTAACCCGACCACTTAAAGATTGGATGACCGGGCAATTATCAGGTCGACAGCAGCACTCTCAGTACAAAAAACTATTGTGACCGACCTCATGAAGACCGACCATATAGCGAGGCGTGCTCCATAAGATAACACCCTATCCTTGTGGATAAGATGACAAGTTATCTTATTTTCATGAGGAAAACTGGTGAGTTAATATCCTAATAGGATAAATGAAGTAAAGGTAGTTTTAAAAGTAGGAATCCTGATAGGAAAAGGAAACCATCTCAAATTGGGAATTCTTGTACAAGTAGGAATATGATTTCTACACTATTATAAATAGAAGGGTAGAGTGTGCATAAAGGGAGGAGGTAAAAAGTTGAGATCAGAATCATCAAGCTCTAACTTGTAAACACAAAAAAGATCTGAGAAGCGTATTTCAGTAATAAAAGTACCATCTTGTTTGTGTCCGTGGACGTAGGTCGGATCCAAATCCACCGAACCACGTTAAATCTCCTTGTTGATTGTGTGTTTATCTGTTTTTTGCTAAGTTTGCCTTTGGTCCCCCATAACCAAACAAATTCACTATTGAGGGAGGATTTCTTCGGGAGTGATATTCCAATATTACCCTGAGACCAAAATCAGCCGTCAACAGTTGGCGCCGTCTGTGGGAAATCGAACAAAAAGCAACTCGTGTAGTGAGACGATGGCGGAAGGCGGAAACCACCAATCATTAGGGAGCTCGGCTGCAGATTGGATGGAGAAAATGGAGGAAAATATGAGGAAAGATAGGGAGGAAAATCAAATCCTTCTGAAATCCATGATGAACAAACTGGAGAGGATGGAAGAAACGAAAAATGAGAAACTTGAAGCCGGAACCAGTCGGAGGAGAGGCGAAATAGCGGAAGGAAAAAGGGTCGCAGATGTGAGTGATGACGAAGAACCGAGGAGGAAGGGTCCCTACGGATTGAGGTACGTAGTGGTAGAAAAAGATTTACAAACGGAGGATACGTGGGAAGAAGAAGAGGGGAGACAATCACCATATTCTTCCTATGATAGCCCCCGCGACACCAGAAGGGGAAATATGAAGCATGGTGAAACTGGACGGGAAGTCTCAAGTCATGAGGAACGCCGCACCCGTGGTGACAGACGCGAAGGAGGCCGCGGGAGGCGGCATAGTGGCACAGATGGCAGTATAAAGTCTTGGTTAAGAAAAGAAATGGCCAAGTGAGGAGTAAACCCCAAAATTGATACAGCAGATGCTCGGGACGGTGAGGTTGAATCCCCCTTCACAGAAGAAATAAGGTCGGCAAAATTCCCAAGACATTTCAACATGCCATCCATGACGCCCTACAAAGGCCATTCAGATCCAAAGTCTCACATTGAAAGTTTTGTCCTATTAATGGAGGTCCAAGGAGTAGTAGGGGATGCCGTTTGTAAAGTTTTCCCTCTAACCTTGGGAGGATCTGCCATTCTGTGGTTCAGAAGTCTAGCCCCAGGGAGCATCGGAAGCTTCGTGTAACTCAGGAAGTCATTTGTTCGGCACTTCAAAGGGGCATGCGTCCCAAAGAAAATGGTGGGAGAATTGAGACTGATGAAGCAGGGGGATGATGAGCCCCTGAGGAATTTTATTGAAAGGTACCACAATTTGGTGCTCGAGGTCGGAGCGTACGAGTCATCGGAAGCGCTAGAAAGTCTCAAGGGAGGTCTGAAGGTCGGGAAGTTGTGGACTCACCTGAGGATTCAAGACGTATCGGATTATGCCACTGCCCTGGAGTTGGCCAGGAAGTTATCTTAACAGATGAGGAGAAAAAGATTGTCCGGGGAGTAGACACCCGAAAGGCTAAGATACTCAGGTCAGACAATCAGTGGGATTCGATCAGAAATTTGAGGAGACCAGTCCCGGAGCAGAAGAAACTCAGACCGACACCTCCGAGTAGTAATGTTCAAGAGATAAAGTCATATGTCCAAGTCAACCGTGTCGCGGGGAGGACAGTATACACCCTCCTTAACAAACCTATGACCCAGATAGTTCGGGAGATCCAGGACAAAGGTCTGTTGGCCGAGCCTAATTTGAGAAGGTTCCCGATTGAGGAGGGAAATAGTAGGGCTTACTGTATCTACCATAACGTAATGGGACATTCCACGAATGAGTGCAGAGACCTGCGGGAGCAGGTGGAAGACTTGGTGAAAGAAGGCTATCTCAGTGAGTACATAGACCATTCTGTTTTTGAGGTCGACCAAAGTTGATAGCGGAAGTCATCCGGTCGGATGCATGGAATGCTGAGATGCAGAGAGGATGTATTAAGAAGAGCCTTACTTGTAGTGACCTTTGTAGAGTTGCAAGAAAGACAACAGATCCCAAAAATGTGAGTAAGACATCTTCTGTCTTAGGCTGACATTTATTTATGCTTGTTTGTTGTGGTCCACACAATAGTTTTGATATTTGTTTTACGGCTCGGGTCTGCTCTTGTACCGCCGAGTCCGTTTTGTTGATATATGTTTATTTCCGGCTCGGGTCTGCTCTTGTACCGCCGAGACCGATGTTTATTTCCGGCTCGGGTCTGCTCTTGTACCGCCGAGACCGATGTTTCTTTCCGGCTCGGGTCTGCTCTTGTACCGCCGAGATCGATGTTTCTTTCCGGCTCGGGTCTGCTCTTGTACCGCCGAGACCGATGTTTATTTCCGGCTCGGGTCTGCTCTTGTACCGCCGAGATCGATGTTTATTCCGGCTCGGGTCTGCTCTTGTACCGCCGAGACCGATGTTTCTTTCCGGCTCGGGTCTGCTCTTGTACCGCCGAGACCGATGTTTATTTCCGGCTCGGGTCTGCTCTTGTACCGCCGAGATCGATGTTTCTTTCCGACTCGGGTCTGCTCTTGTACCGCCGAGATCGATGTTTCTTCTGGCTCGGGTCTGCTCTTGTACCGCCGAGGCCGATGTTTATTCGGCTCGGGGCTGGATTTCGTTCCGCCGAGGCCGTTTGGTTATTCTTCTCGGGGCTGGATTTCTTTCCGCCAAGGCCGCTTGGTTAATCGGCTCGGATCTGGATTTTATTCCATCGAGGCCTTATGGTTTATTCAGCTCGGGGTCGGGTTACGTCCCACCGAGTCGGCTTCTTTGGACTGGGGATGTAACATTCCCCCAGAGCCAAGTCTTTCTTTTAGCTCGGGGTCGGGTTACGTCCCACCGAGTCGGCTTCTTGGACTATGGATGTAATATTCCCTCAGAGCCAAGTCTTTCTTTTAGCTCGGAGTCGGGTTACGTCCCACCGAGTCGGCTTCTTTGGACTGGGGATGTAACATTCTCACAGAGCCAAGTCTTTCTTTCATCTCGGGGTCGGGTTACGTCCCACCGAGTCGGCTTTTTGGACTGGGGATGTAACATTCCCCCAGAGCCAAGTTTTCTTTCAGCTCGGGGTCGGGTTACGTCCCACCGAGTCGGCTTCTTTGGATTTGGGATGTAACATTCCCCCATATCCAAGTCTTTCTTTCAGCTCGGGGTCGGGTTACGTCCCACCGAGTCGGCTTCTTTGGACTGGGGATGTAACACTCTCCCAGAGCCAAGTCTTTCTTTCAGCTCGGGGTCGGGTTACGTCCCATCGAGTCGGCTTCTTTGGACTGGGGATGTAACACTCTCCCAGAGCCAAGTCTTTCTTTCAGCTCGGGGTCGGGTTACGTCCCATCGAGTCGGCTTCTTTGGACTGGGGATGTAACATTCCCCCATAGCCAAGTCTTTCTTTCAGCTCGGGGTCGGCTTACGCCCCACCGAGTCGGCTTCTTTGGACTGGGGATGTAACATTCCCCCAGAGCCAAGTCTTTCTTTCAGCTCGGGGTCTGGTTTATATCCCACCGAGTCGGCTTCTTTGGACTGAGGATGTAACATTCCCCCAGAGCCAAGTCTTTCTTTCAGCTCGTGGTCGGGTTACGTCCCACCGAGTCGGATTTTTGGACTGGGGATGTAACATTCCCCCAGAGCCAAGTCTTCTTTCAGCTCGGGGTCTGGTTTATATCCCACCGAGTCGGCTTCTTTGGACTGAGGATGTAACATTCCCCCAGAGCCAAGTCTTTCTTTGAGCTCGG
>SKCR01048707.1:0-32885 GCA_019454045.1 Zanthoxylum bungeanum
TGAAATTGACCCACATACAAAGTATTCATTAAATGTATATAAAGGGCTCGTAGACTTTTGTATGCAGGACAACTTATCTTAATATATGAAGGATAAATTTCCTTCCATCATTTATTTTTCCCTATAAAATAATGCATAATAATTAATTCAAGCCCAACATTTTCCCTTTCATTAGAAGTTCCCCATGCATGTATCTATGGACAAAAAAACCCTGCACAATAATTAATTAGAGTCCAACTTGCCAGAAATCCCTGCTCATAAAAAATCTTAGTATACAAATTATTACATGGCCACTATCCAACATCATTTATTTTTATTTTTATTTTTTTGAAATCGTTATAAATCCCACCATCGAACTATTTCTTCCGGACTTAAACGGAGCAGGTAAAATCTCCGACTGTCCCAGACTCTTATAAAAAAATGTACTCTCTTAATTCGAACCCAGGACCTCAAGATGAGATCCTAAATCATACACCACCAAACCATACTCCTTATGGATCATTTATTTTTTTCCTATACAGTTGAGGAAAAAAACCCAAAAAATTACTAAAAATCATTATTTCATATCTCTTTGTCATTAAATTTTCGCCAGTACATGTATTTATAAAATCTTAATATAATATAAATATAAATAAACTATAATAAAAACGGGATCTTAATTTATATAAAAACGCATTTCGCTCATTAATGGCTGCTGCTTAAAGCATGCAAAAATTGATACGTTTCCGAATTTGAATACCGAAAATTTTCTATAAATTCATTCTTCAAAATTGAACTTAAAAAAGGATCCCCAGACATAAATATAAATATAAAATTTTACATGGAAAATTTATTTAATTGCGAAGTCCTTGTGGATTTAAAAAGCATACCGTTAAATTAGATTTTAGGTGTAAGCACAAAAGTAGGACTTGGTGGTGTAGGGTTCAAGATCTCACATTTAAGTTCTGAGTTCGAATCTAAATAATGCGTTTCTTGCAGTAGCCTGGGACAATCAGAAATTTTACATGCTCCACTTAAGCCCGGAAATGATGATTTGGATGTGAGGTTTCCAATGATTCAAAAAAAAAAAACTTCTTTTAGCCTTTTAAAATTCAACCATACTATTTCTACTCTCAAATTTACCTAAAATAAATTATTTTAGATAAATTTCGGTACTCAAGGAGTGCAAATAATATCGTTCTTCTTGCTTAAAGTTAGGCATTTATCAAGTTAGTCCTCATATTTTAAAAAAATAATCCAAAACACCCACCTACTTACTTCTAGTTCTTTTCTTAAAATATTATAATCCATTAGATATTAGATTATAAAGTCTACTTGAATTCTAAATACATATATGTGTAGCATTTTCTGAAAAATCTAACAAAATAAAGTTAGGAAATATCGAAAAATATTGGAGCGAAATCTACTTTTAATCCCAACAATAAACTATAATACAAGATTATAATTTAACCCTCAACTACAGTAGTTCATTTTGGGCTCAAATAATTAAATTGCACCTCAATATAATTATCTAACCATGATTATAATATATCTTATTTTAAGGTCATAATAAACCAATCTATACATGGTTACTTCTATCGTATATTATTGACAGATCTCTAAGTAACGGTGTATTTTCTTAGTAGTAAAAAAAGATTATATAATATAATATAATTTATATTTTATTTTTATTTTTATGGATAGGAAGGACTTCAATTTAATAACTCCCATAAGATTTTAAGAAAATTCAATATCCTCGTATAGTTCCATTGATAATCGTGCCGTTTTCGGATTTCCTAGCATATAAATTACACGTGAAAATACCTAAATGAACGGTTGGATGTCTCCATTTTACTAACGAAATGTACATATGTAACCTTAATTAATAAACAAACAAAATCAAGCAGGAGCAGCTGGCTATGGATGCCTTACGGGGGTTCATCATAAATCTGATGCAAAATAGGAAAATCAATTAATCAGCTTCCTAGGTACCATCGTCTAATCGAACCTTATTGAGAGTGTTATATTAAAAATAATAAAAAGAGTGTAATAAATAAGTTAAAGAATAAAAGATGGTCAAACACACGAGGATTTCACATTTGTAAGTTCTGACGAAGATTCAATATGTACGTGATTTTATATAGTATGCAAGTGCATGTATTGTATAAGTAATATAGAAAGATATCGATCTCACAAGGAATTGTTATTAATGTCAAATACTAAAGTTTTATCAACCATAACCGTATTTATAATAGAAAATATGAAAGAAGAAGATTACTAATTAAGTGAATTAAAGTAAAAGTAAGTAAATCTAAATACGCAAAAGTAGCAAGATAAAAAAAAAAAAAAACTTTAGATCACAACATCCCCACAATATTCCCTTAAATTAATCTCATCTCTCACCACTAGAATAATAGGAATAGCCAACACTTTAAAAGAAATCGGTTTACTAATTAACCGATTTCGTAAGTAAAAGATATCGATTTTATTTTAAACCGTTTTCTCTTACAATGGAATTTAAATCACTTTTAAATACAATTTATTTTAACAACGGTTTTAGTTTATAAACGATGTCTTTATCTGGTAGAAAAGAAATCACATATTAATAACCGTTGTCTTGACCTAATATGAAAGAAATCTCATAATTAAAAATAGTTGTCTTTAAATCAAATAGGAAAGAGATCACATATTAAAATATTACCTCTTTTTAAAAAAAAATAAATAAATAAACAACGTATAATGAGATTAGTTTACCTGAAATAGAATTATAAATATACAATATCTTTGTTGAAAGGTTTAACACAAACCCTAAATCTCTTTAATCTTCAATTTTTCTTCTCGCGCGTATGCAGGTATGTACTTTGTCTTCAATTGTTCTTTTCTTTCGTTCACAATATATGAATTATTTCATTGTTTATTTTTTCTTTAATGAAATTTGAAGCATGTGTCATTGTTTCTTCTAATTATATGATTTATTTATATAATTATTTATTTATTTATTGTTTTGTTAAACATGATGCGCATCAGGCGAAGAGATTGCTGTAAAAGGATTGTTTATTTATTTGCTCAGCCACTATTTCTTATTTTATTTTTTTATATATCGTTGTTTATTTATTTATTATTTTCAAACATTGCATAAACCATTAACACAATATATGCTTGTGCTTTTGAATTTCACTTAATATATTAATAATAGTGCTTTCCATGGCTTTCGAACTGATTAAACTATTAATAATATGTTCCTCTTCTTCTGATTACTCAATTTTTTTCTTACAAAATCAGAAATCAAATTCATTTTTTTCTTTTATTAGAGGGTTAGAGATGGCGATAATTAAAAGGGTCAATTACAGGTTTAATTGGAAATTAAGGGAGGGGAAATTAGGGTTTGAAAAATGGAGAAGCCTGCGAGATTAATAATATGTGCTTTATGCTATGTGCATGATTTGTGGATTATCAAGTTTGTTTTTTATTGTTACTTGATTGATGATTTATATTTTATATTAAATCTGACTTAATTATAAAATTAGATTGGACAAAATATGGACAAGTCTTGGATTGCTTTAGATAGACGGTCAAAAGAGTATATGGTTGGAGTTGAAAATTTTTTGGCGTTTAGCTTGAGTCATGCAGTTGATCAAAATGGCATTCGTTGTCCTTGCTTGAAATGTGGAAATCTGAACAATATTACTAGTGATGAAATACGGGACCATTTGTTTATCTACGGAATGGATCAAAGTTATATTAAATGGATATGGCATGGAGAATCAGTGCATCCTACATTGGACTCACCAATTCAGCATTCACCAAATATAAAAAGATATGATGGCGATTTTGTAGATAACATGGCAGAGATGGTGCAGGACGCACATACAGATTGTACTAATGACCCAGATCAGTTTCAAAAGTTACTAGAGGATGCTGAAAAGTCTTTGTATCCAAGTTGTACAAAGTTTACGAAGTTATCTGCTTTGGTGAGATTATACAAATTGAAAGCATATTATGGAATCTCTAACACTTGCTTTTCAGAGTTATTACAGTTATTAGGTGACATGTTACCCACTGGTAATAAATTGCCCATGTCTATGTATGAAGCGAAGAAGACTCTAAATGCATTAGGTTTAGAGTATCACAAGATAGATGCATGTCTTAATGATTGCTTGCTATACATAAAAGATTACCAAGATGCTATTACATGTCCGGTATGTGGATTGTCAAGATGGAAGGTTGCTAAGAATTCAAATGAGATAAAGGAAGGGGTTCCTGCGAAAGTATTATGGTATTTTCCACCTATTCCAAGGTTTAAAAGAATGTTCCGTAATAGTGAAATATCAAAGAATTTGATATGGCATGCTAAGGAGAAACACTTTGATGGAATAATGCGTCATCCATCAGATTCACCTGCTTGGAAGGTAATAGATTATAATGATGTAGTTCATAAGCCGTGTCAATGATGCTAACTTCCCCATATTGTGTTGTGTCCACTTGTATCCTTAGATTTTCAATTGGCTCACTAAGATGCTCTTGCCCAACTCTTTTTTCCACAACATCCTCATAAATGCATTCAATGAATGAAGGATTTTCTAGATAAATTCTATACTCTGCTTGCTCAGTTCTTGAATGGACACCTCAGTCTCTATATATGGCTTTACCTCTCTCCCATTTTAATTTCATGGGTTTTCTTCGACATCACTTGGTAGTGTCTTTTGACGTATATAGCTTCGGTTACTGACTAGCTATCTCATTTGGGTTTCTAGTGTTTTCAAGGACGTTGCCTGATTTTGAAGTAATCCTTCAAGCCTGGCTATATTTCTTTGGGTTTCCTCCAACTTTTTCCATAGTGCTTCATTAGTTAGATCCTCTACATATGACTCTGGTTCTTGAGGAAATTAGTGAGCTTGTGGTGGATAAAAATGATATAATAGTTCAATGGGATATGTATGACCTTCATTGTTATGCCAGTCAACCAATGATTATCTTGATTCTTGATTGATGAGAATGTGATCCCTTAGACCATTTTTTTCGTTAATCTAGGTGTAATATTTGGTTATTTTATTAATTTTTTTTATTATGAAGACTAAGTTCAACTTACAGTCTAGGGATAGCAATGGAAGGATAGTGGATACACGAGAGAAGTTGTCATTTTTAGGATGTTCATTATATTAAAATATAGTCTCAAATAGAGTTTTTATCACTATAATTTTTAGAAATAAAACTTTTGACAAATACTTTTTAAGTGTTTGGTTGTGAATGATAGCTTTTATTAAAAATTATATAATTATTTTATTGGATAAGTTTTTTTAAGCTGTGTTAGGAAATAAATGAAATAATATTGTTAAATTAAATAAGGGTATTATAGCTAATTTAATATTTAAAAAAGTTTTTCAAGCTCTACTCTCCAAATCCCAAATTTTGAGCTTTTGCTAGTAAAGGCAAAATAAATTTTTAATCCTCAAAAACTCAACTTAAAATACAACCAAACACCATCAAAATTTTTGAAAATAGCTTTTAGAATTAAAAAAATTAGTTTACCTCTAATATAACCTGCAATAAATCATTAAGTGCATATTTTGTATAGATTTTCTAGTGATCAAAAGAGTTTTTTAATGCCATTTTTGTGTGTCTTGTTTGGTTCTTATAACTTGTTTAGAGTTTTTGAAAATTAAAAAAAAAAAAAAATTATTTTGCTTTTACGGTAAGAAGCTCAAATTTTAGGCTTTAGAGTGGATGTTATAAAGCTTTTTTAAAGAGTTAAAATGTTCAAAATGTGTTTATTTTATTTCGCATAATTATTCCATTACTTTCCTAACATAACCTTAAAAAACTTGTTTATCGAGTAATTTTATAATTTTTAATAAGGGTTATTTATTTTTAGTCCTGAACTTATGGTAAGATAATAATTAGATACCGTAAATTTTGAAATATTATATTTTATTAATAAATTTAGATAAAAACTAATATATTACTATTTTATGTTAGTTGATAGTATTAAAATGCAACAATCAACTAAAATTTTGATGAAAATATAGTAAAATATTATATTTCCATATGTTTAATTGTAAAATATAATATTTAAAAATTCATTATACCCAGTTATTATTTTAGCATACATTTAATAATAAAATATAAATAATCATTTTAATAAAATCTCATATTAACAACCATACATATAAAAACTTTTTATTAACTTTTACTAATTGAAACTCTATTTGAAAAGTTATAGTAAAATGAGTCGTAACGTCAAAACAAATAAACAAACACCCATAAGTTTATAAACTTAAAACATGCAATGCATACTTTATAAGGAAAAAACGACCTATATGTTGTGATTCTCTTGCCACTGAATAGTGTTTATCGAGAAAATTTACTATCTATTACTTTTTAAATATAATTTATAAAATTTACAAAATTTATTACAAAAAACCTCACACTTCACTCTTTAAGCTCTTTTACTTGGAGCTTCTTGTTGGAGATGCTTGAACTCTCAAATGAGAGCTCAACTTATAGGCAATGACTTGCCTTATAACTCAATACAATTAGTGGAGTGGTTGTCATAATTATCCACTCATTGAATGGTATGGGGTGGTTACACCAAAACCAAACTATTAATTCATTAATGATGGTTGTAACAATTAATCTTGCATGTTGGATTCATATCAATTATCCTCATCCAACTGTATTCGAAACGATTTTCATCTGATGGCTATTCCGACTATGTCACTGCACAACTATAGCTTTATCCCGTGTAACCACATTTGTTAACATGTTGGTTGTGTCTATGCACAACACACTTCACTGTGTATCTGAACAATACTCTTTTGTTATGTCTCTGCACAATACATTTCATTATATCTCTACACAATACTCTTCTTCTATGTCTCTGCACAGCACAATTCCGCGGTCATGTTTCTTCACCCATTTCTCCTTAATGTCTTCTTGCCTTGTGGGAAACTCTCTTGCTCCCCATCATCAATGGATCTCGTATATCTAATTGATGGAATCCTGCCTCGCTCAGATCTTCTTGTCTGAGGTCCACTAGTTTCAGAATTTCTGTCATCATCCAAATCTATATATGACCTTGTAGCATCTAGTGGAGCGGGTTGTGACTCCCCCTGCTCAACACTCTCTTATGTAGCTTCAGATGGAGCAGGTTGTGTCTCCCCCTACTCAACATCATCATTTTCCTCATCTAGGTCCGTTTTTGGAATTTCATCATGCATTCTATCTATGGCTAATTGTGCTGGTATTGGTTTGGATTTCTGTCGGCACTAAAATTGGAAAGACATATTGGGCTTTTCAATGTCTTCAATTGTATGGTCTTCAAAAAACTCTACATCATGACTTTTGATAATCATATTTTCCTTCGGATCCCATAATATGTTTCCAAATTCTTAATCTTCATAGCCTAAGATATACAATGGAGTAGTCATTGCATTGAGCTTTTGTTTGATCATATTGGATACATGTGCAACGACTAAACAACCAAATACTCTAAGATGAGAGTATGATGGATTCTTACCAGACCACACTTTCTCCGAAATCTCAAAATTCAATAGTAAAGATGGTGAACTGTTGATCAAGTAGCATGTGGTACGAACAGCTTCTCCCCAAAATAGATTTGGCATCTTAGTCATACTGATCATGCTTATGACTTTCTCTATAATGATGTAGTTCATTCTTTTAGCTACACCATTACTTTATGGTGTGCGTGAAACAGTTCTCTAATATCAAATGTCGTATCTCATATAGTAGGCATCGAAATCTCTGAAACTGTACTCACGTTCATCGTCTGTGTAAAGACACTCAAATTTCTTCTCTGTTTCACGCTCCACCATAGCGTGGAACATCTTGAACTGATTTATGACATGATCATTCGTCTTGAGGAAATACACCTATACTTTTCGAGATGTATCATCAATGAAAATCAGAAAATACTTCTTACTGCCCAATGAATCAACCTCCAAGTAACCACAAACATCAAAGTGCACCAGACTTAGCAGCTTTGATATTCTCTTTGAAGAGAAATTAAATGAGATTATGTGTTGCTTACCAAACAAACAATGGTTGCAAGAACCTAGTGTATCCTTGGTAAGATCATTCTTAGACAAGGTAGACAACCTTATCTCACTCATGTGACTAAGTTCCTAGTTCCAAATATTTTGATAAGCCTATTTTTCAATTATATTGAGGTTGTTTGCATAAATTTTCACATGAGTCTTGTATAGTGTGCCGCAAACATATTATTGAGCGACCACCATGAAACTTTTTTATTCTCCAAGTGTAATTTATTAAGTGACTGTCATAGCCCTATTTTTCAAGGGCTATCCCTGAGAGTACATTTAGCCGAAGTTCTGGAACATACATGACATCTTTCAAATTTAATATACACCCTTATATTTGTCTGTAATTTAATATCATTAATTCCTACTATCCCAGAGGAACTGATATTTCTCATCTTCACTGATCTAAAGTCTTATGTTTTGTATGTTATAAAGAAATCTATGTGAGGAGTGCCGTGGGCAAATGCCGCAGTGTCTACCACCCACTCAACATCTTGAGTTGCGGTGTGAAGACACATCTCTTCCTACATGAAACATATGACTACATCTCTCTGGACAACTACTAGTGTCTCTCATTCGTTATTTTTTGGCTGGAAATCGCCTTGATTCTGTTGTCATTGTAGTTTTTGACAATTCTTTTTTAAGTCGCATTCTATGCCACAATGGTATCACTTATAGGTAAGTATCCTTCTTTTTATGAGGATCTACATATGGTTGTGCTTCGGTATCTCCCTCTTTCTCTTCCTCGATGTCTTCCTCGAGCCTCTGTGATGAAGGTTTATGTATGTTCTGAGCCAACGTCTTTTCTGCTGGACTCTTCATTCGAAAATACATCTTTTACTATAGGCATTGTAAGTTTACCTCATGTAGTTGAATTGCTGAGAGTAACCACTAATGTCTCTCAACTATCAGGAAGAGAAACTAAGTAATATGAGAGATTATACTCCATCTCACATCTGCTTATTACTCAGTAAACAGCTGATTCACTAGGCTCTGGAACTCATTGGTGTGTTATGTATTGGAAGCTCTAGTTCCACTCCGTAGCTTCAAATTCATCAAACGCCTCGTTAACATGGCTTTATTCCGAGTTATCTTGGCCTGATATATTCCTTCCATTTTTATCCACATTTCGTAAATATTTGTGTCATATATTACATGGTAAAAGACACTGTGGTCAATCCACTACCTAATATGACCCAAAGTTTTGTTGTTGAGTTTATTTTAGTCACTCTCTTTAACAGAATATGGTCTCATTCCTTTCATCTTGACTATATCGAAAAAATATTTACAATGCAAATAATCTATTGTATGAGGTCACCAGAGGAAGTAATTAATTGTTATCAGCTTGATCATCCCACCAAAAGAGAAATCTTCCATTTTTTTATTTTCAGTTTAAAGTTTAAAATGAAAATAGGATAAAATCGGGTTAATTTTCATAAATCGGAGGTCACCGTTACGATCAGAATGATCGAAAATGGTGAATTTGACTCTTCATTGGTCCAAATCTGACTCAGGGGTTGATTTATAAATCTTTTGGGGTTGAAATGTAAATTTCAGAGACTTTAGGGGACTCAATGAAATTCACCAGGTATGCTGACGTTTCTAACACATGGCTAGGGGTGGCAATTTGGGTCAGGATTCGTTTATTCGTTCGATTCGATTCGCTTTAAAGCGAATACAGATTTGAAAAAATGGATTCATTTAATAAATGGGTCAATTCGTTTCGATTCGTTTTTTAAACGAATCGAATACGAATTTAAGCTCATTGATTCGTTTAGGATTCATTTTATTATTTTTATTTACTAGTTCTTGTTAATTTTCAATTAAGATTTGAGAAATTATAGATAATTATCATAGAAAAAGTAATATTTTCAATATTTGGTAAAGTATTTTTAGTAAATATATTAATTACATATTTTATATGTATATATTTATGAACAATTAATGTAAATCAAGTATGGTAAATTATTTTATTAAATAATATCATTGACTAAACGAATATTCGTATTTGATTCGTTTAATAAACGAATCGAATACGAATCCTGATATTAGGATTCGTTTAATAAACGAATCGAATACGAATCTATCACATTTTGATTCGATTCGTTTAGGATTCGATACGAATTCGATTCGTTGATTCGTTTTGACACCCCTACACATGGCAGATGATGTGGCTGCTGATTAGACTAAAATTACTGACGTGGCAGACCATTGTATCAGAAAATCTAACGTGGCAGCTGACTAGACCGGATATGCTAATGTGGTAGCTGATTGAACTGTAAATACTGAAGTGTCGGGTGATTGTACTGGGTCTGATTATGTGGCACCTACGTGTTAGCTGACTCTTCCAGAATTGCTAACATGGCACTGACGTGTTTGTTGACTGTATCGGAACTGTTAAAGTGGCTGACACATATATCGTCTTCAACCTCTAGAGCGTGTGCGGCGCGTGGTATGAGTGGTGGCGTGTGGGCAACTCTCTAGATGGTGTGTGCTGCACGTGTTCCGTCTTTGTTACTCAGTTTTCTCACCGAAAAATACCATTGTTCTCGTCTCGACGTGAACAATCTGATGGTATGTTCAAAATTGATTTTTGAGAACTTTCCCAAAATCTAAATTTTCCGCACCGAGTTTCTCTGATCACTGAAAAGTGTTTTGTATGCGTATGTGAAAGGTCATAATCATCGAATATCAATGGGTGTTGTGGTTCATTTATCGCACGTTGATTAAATATGAAATTAGCTAACAGTTATTTATTTCTGGACACCCTCACTTTACAAGTTGATTTTTAAAGATAATTCTATATATGAATTCGTAATAAATGGTATCGCCTATAAAAAAAAATGATGACATTTATTTACTGAAGATAGTCAGATCACATAAAATTGAGCAAATGCTTGATAATGCCTGATCATTTATAACAAATAATTACAAGTTTTAATATGTTCTCTCATGTTTAATGTGTATTTAGTTTTAAGGTTCAGTGGATTCCAAGGGAGAGGTCCCCATGTGATGTGGTTTGGTGATAAAGAATTTAATATTTGTTTGTTAGGTCATGAGTTCAACTTCAGTAGGTGTATTTCTTATAAAAATTTAAAACAATTAGAATTTTACTTACTCTATTTAATCTCGAATTGGGTGATTTGACGCCATGATTTTTAACGTTTTAAAAAAAAAAAATCTAAGAGAGAGGATATTGAATAGATGCCTAAAAATAAATCAAGGTTTAAAACATAAATGAATCAATAAACATAATAATTTTGGACCGATCTACTTACCTTACGAGTAGGCAATCCGCAATTGACTCTTGTATTTTTTAAAAAAATAAAAAACACGACATCACATTATTAGTTTACACAGTAATTCTTTTTATCTTCCCAACGGATTCAAAATAAAAAATAAAAAAAAACTAATTATTATAGTGGTTTTACATATTTGTCTTCCTCTCTAAATTAATTTGCTAGCTCCGACTCCTGACAATAATATCGCTGGATAAACATACTATATGGTTCATATTAAGTATTTTTTTAATCATTTTATGTTTTCATTCAACTTATAATAATATTGTACACTATATAAAATAATGAGAAAAAAAAAGTTTATATCTCTACATCTCTAAATCAATTGAGCAAAAGAACCTCAATTTAATGTTAAATTGAATTGTATTAAATTTTTCATAATTTTTTACTATGGGTATTTTGATAATAATACAACGGTTAAAATTCAATTATATTTAAATTATCATACAATAATTATCCCTCATCATATAAAATATATATATATATATATATAAAACTCAACTCAACACTAAATTTATTTTAATTTAATGGTGTAAAATAAACATAACCCAAAAACATAAATTAATCAAAATCCAAACTGGCTAAATACAATTAATTAACATGCCGACACGAATGTGAAACCTGGTCAAGCCGGCAAGCAAGATAGATACATATCATCTTGGCCTTTTAACATTTTTTTTTTTAACTTTCGAAATCAAACTACCAAATTATCCGATCCGAATTTAAGCGTAACATATAAAATTTTCGACTGACTAAGGTTCTTACAAAAAATACACCCCGTATGTTCGAACTCAACACTTGACAATCAAATTCTAAATCTTTTGCCACCAAACCATACCCCTTGAGAGTTTAGCCTTTTTTTTAGATAAGATAAGTATATTAACCAAAAGGAAAAATCCAGCAAAAGCAAAAGGACATACCGTAGAGAGAACAAGCTAAATATGATAGACCCTCCAAGCTTAGCTAGTCAAACAAGCAACCAGCAAAAAAAAAACAAAAAAAACTTGGAAAATATCATCGGAAAAATGCCAAGAATGGTGAAGTCATTTATTTTCATAAGACGATTTCACTTTTTTTAATAAGCTAGCACGTGTTCTCACAGTAAGTATAATATCACTTTGAATCATACTGGGGGGACAAATAAATTTATCATGGAGTCGAGCATTTCTTTCTCTCCAAATAACAAAGATTGCAGCTGTAAATGAGAGCCGAACAATCAAATGATATAATGAACCGCTATAATATTGCTCCATCTATAAGGGTATTTGAGGCCAAATATTACAAGGGATAAAATAATGTGGTCAAAAAGCAAGTTGCCAAGCAAGTGTGCCTTGCGAACCTTTTATTGCTTTTAATTTTCTAGTAGCAAAAAGTCTAAAGAATTGCATGGGGTCTCACTGCCACAATTTAAGAGAATTTATTTCATTATATGTTTGTGTGATGGGAAAAAAAAAATTTCTAAAATATAATAATAATATTACATTATTCATGTAACAATCTATTAATATTTTACCATCCATAAAAAATATTGAAAAATTACCCAATAAAATGTAGCCAAGGATGATTTGCCTGATCATTTGCAAGTGGTTTTATAAAAAAAATGTTATTGAAAACCTTTAGTGGGTTTTTAGGCAGTCATCTTGGCAAACTTCAACCCGGTTGCTTCAGTCATAAAAGCTTTGCACTTAAGTGGTTTGTTTTTTCTCAGGTTTAAGGTTCGAATCCCACTACATGCATTTTCTTGAGGCCATGCCCCCTGGGCTGAAAAACCAGCGACTTACCCTGATCTGTGTTGGGAAACTTCTGACGGCACGGGGCACATATACGGGGGATTAATCGAGGTGCGTGTAAACTGCCCCGAACACCCCGGTTATCCCAAAAAAAAAAAAAAAAAAATATTGGCTAACCTCACAGTCTCTTTTCTCTCATGCTAGGCCTTCTCTTCTTCACCAACTAAGATCTCAAAAAGTATAAAGCAACTGCATTGAGCTTGGAGAGGATGTTTTTGATTCACAAAATCGAAGCATGTGTATGAAGAATACTATATATAAGTATTTGGATTAAATAGAAGTATTTGGATACGGTGCCGGTTTTGAGTAATTTTTTTAATACATAAATTATGATAGGTAAGTATTAAATAAGATTTATAGGTAGTTGAATATTAACCGTCTATTTTATACAAACACGTGCGGCAGAATATTATAAAAAAAAAATAGTACTGGATCCAAATTATATATAGAAGCTTTGTTGTTTGGTTGCCAGGCAGTCTCCTTCGATATTGACAAGCTCTTCTCTTTCATGCTATACCTTCTCTTCTTCCAAATGGAGAGCTTCATTAACCTACAGCTACAAGCTTCAGAATTATCTAATAGCTTCAATTTTTTTAGATTTTTTAAAAATTATATAGTGGTCCATGTTGAATAATGTTAATTTTTTATAAAGTAAAATTACTATTTTAACTATATACGATTTTTTTATGTTATATTTAGCTCTTATATATAGATTTAAAATCTGACTCCCTAGTATGGGGATAAGTTAATTAACTGCCAAGTCTGCATTACCATACCTGCAAACCCATCGAACAAATATTAATTAGAAAAATTTTTATTATTTTTTTTGGCATACCTATATCCTATGGCAATAAATAGTGTTTTGTTTCTATCACGACCATCTCCTTAGAAAGGGCCCAATCTTAGAAAGGGGTCCGCGGATCATTTCAGTTCGAGCATCTACGTGTCATGCAACTGAACTAAATTTGCTAAGAAAAATAATATTCCACATAATGCAATTCAATAAATCTCATATAAAATGTTTACATCAAAAGTATATGAAAACATAAAATTGTCATAAATCTCCTATCTCAAACGCCAAAAGAAATGTTTGGACCAACCCGATTAGCGGCTGTGGTAAACGATTCAAATCCTGGTACAGATACTGCTATTGTTAAACTGGCAAACTACCTGAGATGCTTGAGAAAATGAGGGGTAAGTTTAAAGAGCTCAGTAAATAAAAACATTAATACTATCAACATGACCTCACCAACAAAATATGTATGTATAATAATTAATATTTGAAAACAATAATTGTTATATAAAGACTATCTCAAACAAAACATACTCACAACAAAACACCTCAATCAAAAGATTTGCTAACCTGATTCGGTATAATAGTGAATTGAAATCATTGAGAGAGTATCAACATCTCACCTCCCGAAGTTTCCCACCATATAACCTCGCATAAATGTGCAAGCGGGGGACTGAACCACACGCCTCTACTAACCTCGCATAAACTCGCATCTCCGACCACTATTATACTAAATCCAACAGCATAGCAATAATAACACACAACATCCAATACAACTCACATCATCTCACTCCATCTATCATCTCATTTCAAAGTCACAGAGTACAGAAACACTTCGGTTTATAATACAACCATACAATTATACCCAAAATTTGTATTCACAATTTATATTCTCATGCTATCAATTACTCAATATAATTTCCAAACATATGTGTATAAATATATTTATGCTATATTACGTAAACTCATATATTAAACATCAATCAACAAACATTTATGTTAAGGGAATCATCGTGCTTTTTACTTATTTCAATCACGCAAAACTCTTTTTAACTATATGTCCTCACTAAAATCTGAAAATAGTATAAAATTACGATTAAGTCCCTATATTTTGCTAAAATTATGATTTTATCCCTAAACTTTCCAAATTTTCAATTTAACTCTCAATACTCTCCAACATTATCAATTTAGTCCTACAATTCTCGGTTATCACCTGTTACTCACTAAAAATCAGAATTTACAGATTGTGTCCCCAATCATACCAATTTATGAATAAGTCCAAAACTCTCAAAATATTATATTTACACCCCTAAAATTGTAAAATATAATGTACCGAGCTCCAACGACTTCAGAATTTCACAATGAGATAATCAACAGACAATACACATCACCAGGATCACAACGATGGTGGTGGTGAAGGAGGATGCTCGGTGGTCACCAACGAATGGTCAAACGACGTTAGCTCTTATTTTTTGGCTTGTTTCACGACAATCAAAGGTTCAATTTGGGAAGCCGAAGTGTCCAACCTTCATATCTCGATGATAGGAAGATTATGGTCTAGGAGGTATTGTGCATGCACGGCGGCGCGTGGAGCAGCGACGTGGCAGCGCATGCAGTGGATTTAGTTCATCGGACCGGTGGCGTTGGCTTTATCTCATCGAGGGGATTCTCTAATAGTGGTCACTCACCGGAAAAACCTATTTTCTCTCTCCTGCCCAACTTTCTATTTATTCTGTATTTTGTGTTTTCTCTCTCTAACTACTCATCGGTCTCTGGAAATAAACCCAATACACTGCTCACTTTCTATTTGATTCACACCAAGCACATACTTAAGGAAAACTTAGGGTTAATTTTTGTTTTATAGTCACAAGTGTGTGTGTGTTTCTTTTTAATATGATTGAGAGGTGGTTACCTTTTAAGAGGAAAAGATTGAAATGTGGGTAGTGGTGTGTATTAATTTAAGGGATAAGAGAAAATTCAAATAAAAAAAATAGGATAACAGTTATCACAGTTTCATTGGTGTTCAGGGCCATTAATTAAGTTCATATATAGCTGTTTGTCTTGAGCTGGCATTGTTCGTTAATATAAATTTTTTCTATATAAAAAGGGTGTGACAACACTACGTATGTTTCCTTGTGGAAGATGTTTGATGTTTTTAAAATTTCTTTAAGAATGTCTCGAGTTTCTTAGTGTGATCTTAAAAATCAATATTCTAAATGCTCAAATCGTTACTCTCTCATCTTAAGATGACTAGTTAGGTAAAGTTCAATGTACAATGAATGAAATACATATTTTCTTAAATTTCATTGTCCCACTTATATTCTTATTGTATCGAATCATTAATTATGTGCGTGTTTACTCTTTTATCTGTCACGTATTTTTAAGTTTTATCAATGTATGTTATTTTTCATAACTTGCCACCATAATATCATTCTATTGACAAACGAAAATCTCCACCATAGAACGAAATCGCCCTAGGCCGAAAAATAGAACGAATGAAAGAATGACGATGGATCGAAGAACGACAAAGAGCTTGGGACACTTGGACCAGCGGTTAGGATGAAAATCCATGATGTAGTTACTTCCACGGTCGTAGCAGTTGGACGGTTTTCCCTTTGACCCAGAGGTTGAGACACGCAGCTTCGCGGTTACAAGCACGATCCAGCAGCTACATGGAGATATCGAAACCGCCTAAAATGGTTGATAGACGTCACTATAAAAGATTATCTACACCGAGAGTACAAGCCCCCGAAAAAATGAAGACACAAATGAGATATGTTTATTTTTCATTTCTTAGATTGTAATCTTAGGACTGTAACTTGTGTGCTTGCGCCTCTTAGAGGCTTATTCACTTAATCAGACACCCTTCGGTGTGTGATTATCTCAGGAGGTTTGAACCTTACACTCTCTTCTTTCTTAACGCATAAAATTACGTAAACAGTTTTTGGCGACCACAGTGAGAGATTTGGTGTAAAGAGTGGAGATGCCTCTGAAAAGAAACGCTCAAACTGGCTCGACTGCGGAGGAATGAGGACTGGAGCAAACCAACCAGCCCAACATTCCAACCATAGTGGGTCAGTTCGAGGGTCTGGCAGATGCTAGTCGGTACGAATCTATGAGAGAACTCAGCCCTAATACGGTGCCCGCGTTGTTCGGTGAATTCACACAGGATGTCGTCGAACAGGTTATGCTTCAAAATGTGCATGTCATAGATAAATTCGTATCAACTACCAACTCGCATTATGAAAACATGGCTAAACATCTAAGCTCGTTGAACTAAATAATGGCCAAATATGTAAACGGCGAGACGGCACTGCCGTGGACTACGCCCCTCCCTGCGGCAAGCAGTCAGGAGGCTGGTCCTAGTAATATCCATTCACAAGGGACCACCATCCCTACAGTTCTCAGGGGAAGAGTGAGTCTTGGAGGCAATGACCCACATTTAGGGCCGAATATACACCAATGCCCAAATATGGCACAAAATGAAGTGGTGTTGCCTCAGGGTGTCCAGGTTTCTCAGGGGCAGAATCATGATCATGTCCAACTTTTGAGAGGACGGCAGCCACCGCCCATAGCTGTGTCATTTAATAGCAGCGATATGCTAAGGGAGCAAATGACCGAGATCCTTCAAAATCAATTCGGTCTACGCATGCGGCCAATTCGGCCAAGATATCAGAGGCCGTATCCTGAATGGATCGATGTGGCTTATCCATGGCCTAGAAACTACAAAGTACCAGATTTTTTCCTTTTTACGGGGTCTGGGGAAGTTTCTACCATGGAACACATAGGGCGATTTACCCTTCAATGCGGGGAAGTTAATGATTTCCCCAAACTTATGTTATTTCACGGTTCATTGTCAGGGGTAGCTTTCTCCTGGTATGTCAGTCTGCCAGCCAATTCGGTAGAAAGTTGGTAGCAAATGGAGCAATTGTTTCATGCGTAATTTTACAAGGCTGAATCTAAAGTGGCCTTAGCCGATTTGGCAAATCTAAGACAATTTCCAGGAGAGTGAGCCGAAAATTTTTTGTAACGGTTCAAGATAGCCCGAGGCCGATGTTATGTACCTTTGCTCGAAAAAGAATTTGTGAGGATCGCTCAAGGTTGCTTAAATCTCGATCTAAAAAAGAAATTTCAGGATCGTGAGTTTTGGTACCTTCCCCAACTCACCACTAGTGTGGTGCGGTTATGAGCGATTGTTACGAGAAGATGAGCAAATGAAGAATTCGAGCAAATGGATGTATTATAGAAATATCGACTATGAAATGGGAAAAGTGGATACCGAGTCGGCCGATTTATGTTTGGCCGAATTGTTTAAAGGGAAGCCTTACGTTTGCAAGACATGGGCGGAACCCCAAGCCGGTGAAAAGAATGATAAAAAGATCAGGAATTTTTCCTTCGATATTACTAAGGTCGATGCTATATTTGACCAGTTATATAAAGACAAGCAGATTAGCTTGAGCGACCGACACACGTTGCCAACAGCCGAGTAAATCGGTAGTAAAAAATATTGTAAATGGCACAATACATGGTCTCATACTACTAGTAATTGCCTTTTTTGGTAATGTCTTACAGGATACTATAGAATCCGGACGAATCACGTTCGAGAAAAAGATGGCAGTGGACAGAGACCCGTTTCCAAATCAGTGGAGTTGAACATGATCAATCCAGATCTTGCCAAAATGAATCTACCGAAATCCAAATCGACGCCGGATGAAGGACAACACCATCAACTTCTAAGCGCTCTGAAAAGAATTAAGGCTCCTTCAGAGCAAGGAGACCGACAAAACATTTGTGTTCGATGCAAGAATAACATGAAATGGATGAAAGAGTTAGAAGACACTTGTGAAATACCTGCAAAGAAAAGTCATCATGGCAACCGTGGACCTTCGCCCCAAGGTTCTATGGGGAGAACTCAAATTGCGTCCAAAATGTAAGGACGTTCAGGCCGAAGACTCATCGGCCCAATGTTTGGCATTCGAACCAAAAGCCACACTCGGGCCAGCAGCCAGGCAGGAACTATTCCCCTATGGACGAAATGACAAGGAAGCAGCTGAGGCGACACCAAAGGAACTATGGTTGTTTGATGTATCGACAAGGCGGAGCAAAGACCACCACAGGCCGTAGCCCTCGCACCTTATAGAAAACGGAGAAAAATAAAAAATGGGGTGATGACAAGGAAGGAACGGCGACGAGCTGCGATGGACGTACTAAATTCGGCAGACGAAAACGGGACGAAACAGACAATGAAGAGCCGCCTATCATCATTCAGTTCGGCAGTATGCCGCCATTTGTGGCTAATCATTACCTATTGCTTGGGAGGTTCAAGAAAGATAACAATGGGGAAGCCGAAACAAGCGAGGACGCTTATGAGGGCGATGAGACGGAATTTGCAGCGCTCTCAATCACAGACAGGGACGCTGCAAGCAGAGAATCTAAAGATGAAGAGGTAACGGACGTAGAGGAATAGATTGACATCAGGACCGAAGCAAGGAGAAGGGGAATTTCACAGATTCGGCTTCTCCAAGAACTGTATGAAGCGGGAAATCCCGCAGTCGGGACTTTAGGAGAAGATTTGGGACGATATCTGTTCCTTATTTTGTATGGGACACCAAAGATAAAACGGATCATAACTAGATCCGAAAAACTAAGATTGACTGTCAATCATGTCTCACAGGATGCACCAGCCACGTTTCCACCTTCTGGATGGGACATAGAAGAGGAATCGCCTCAAGTTAACAGGGGGGAGATCAAGCAATGGAAATAAGTCAATCAGCAAAAGTGGTTTTCCGAAGCCACCAACACAAATGACGAAGCATCTGCGGCCACTATATGTGAAGGCAAAGGCTAATGGGATTCCTGTCACCAAAGTGCTAATTGATAATGGGGCGGCCATTAATGCAATATCAGTTAGGATGCTAAGGAATTTGGTAAAATCCGAAGAAGAACTCCTCCATACGGAAGTGGTGCTTACCAGCTTTAATGGAGGGGCGACGACAGCAAAAGGAGTTATTCCATTGGACCTGCAGGTGGGAAGTACTACGAAGACAGTAGTGTTTTTCGTCATAGATGGGCCAACCACATACAATATGCTCCTGGGACGAGATTGGATTCACGGCAGCTGATGCATCCCTTCATCTCTTCATCAATGCCTGGTTTTCTAGAACCAAATGGACGAAGTGGAGATAATGCATGCCGACAATAAGCCTTTTGCTGCGGAGAAAAATTCGGCCGAGTACTTCATGTATGAAGGAAACTATGGATCGGCCAGAATTCTGAGTGAAGGGGAAAGCCTGACCGTTGTGGCTCAGAATGATGAGTTGTGCTCCGCAGGGTTGCTGAATGATTTGTTCGCACAGATGAGACCAACCACAGTGGTCTTTGGAGAACCAGCACACAGCGTTTTGAATGAAGCACTGCCAAAATAAGGAGCAAGCCGCCCTTGCGGCCTCCAAGGCCAATTTAATGACCTATGTAATGGAACGAAGAAATGAGGACGAAACACACGCCGCTATTTCAGCCTTAAGAGGAAAGCTGTTGGCACATCAGACGGAGGATAAAATAAAAGAACTATGTGGAGTTGACTGCCTGATGGAAGAAGGAGAATCAATGGAAGAAGAGTACGCTCTGAATGGACGACGGAAGGCAAATATTTCAAGAAAACAAGACGCATTGGACGAAGTAAATCTGGGAAACGAATATGACAGACACATCACTTACGTCAGCAGTGAACTGGAGTCCCAGGTACGCGAAAACCTAATTTGTTTACTACGAGAGTGCAAAGATTGTTTTGCATGAGACTACAATGAGATGCCTGGATTAGATAGGACGTTGGTAGAACATAAGTTGCCGATCATGTCAAGCCACAGGCCTCATAAGCAGCCTCCCCGGAGATTCACGCCCAATGTCATGCCTGATATTAAGAAAGAAGTTGAACGCCTTTTTGAGGCGAAATTCATTAGGACGACCAGATATGTGGAATGGTTATCAAATATCGTCCTAGTCAGGAAAAAGAATGGAAAAATAAGGATATGTATAGACTTCAGAAATTTAAACTTAGCAACGCCGAAAGACCAATACCCAATACCGACAGTAGATTCCCTAGTGGACTCCACGGTGGGATATCAAGTCTACTCTTTTATGGATGGGTATGCAAGCTATAATCAGATTTACATCGACGAAACGATGTACACAAAACGGCCTTTAGGTGCCCAGGTTCCCTAGGGTGTTACGAATGGGTAGTGATGTCGTTCGGCCTAAAAAACGCTGGTGCCACTTACCAGCGGGCCATGAATTTGATCTTTCATGACATGATCGGCGAATTCGTAGAAGTTTATGTAGATGATATAGTGGCTAAGTCTGTGACTGCAGAAAAACATTTTAGCCATTTAGCAACAGCTTTTGAGAGAATGAGGAAGTTCAAATTAAAACTGAACCCTGCCAAATGTGCTTTTGGGGTGTGCGCAGGGAATTTCTTGGGGTTTCTTGTGCACCAACGGGGAATCGAGATTGACACCGGTAAATCTCGGGCGATCACCGAAGTCATGCCACCCCGAAGTAAGAAAGAATTACAAAGATTTTTAGGGCAAATTAACTTCTTGAGACGATTTATTTCTAATTGTGCAAGAAAAATAAAAGTATTTTGCTCCTTATTGAGGTTAAAGGACAAGGGCGAATTCGTCTGGACTGAAGAACATTAGCGAGCTTTTGACAGCCTGAAGAAATACTTGTCACAGCTGCCAGTGATGGTACCTCCAGTGCCAGGAAGGCCAATGAAGTTATACATATCGGCCGAAGAACAGTTCATAGCTGGGATGATCGCACAGGATGATGACATGAATGTGGAGAGAGCCATTTATTATATCAGCAGACAGTTGCTGAGTTATGAATGTAATTATTCTCCAATGGAGAAATTGTGTTTGACTTTATATTTCACATGTATTAAATTACGAGCCTACCTTAGGCCGAACATAGTGTATTTGATCACAAGAGTTAATATAATAAAATAAATATTTTCACGTCCTATCTCGCATCAAGAGTTAGGTTTTGGTCATTGTCACTCTCACAATTCGATATACGGCATGAGCCTCAAAGGGCCGTTAAAAGTCAAGCTTTGGCCGATTTCTTGGCCGATCATCCATGTTTGAGCACTATTATGGAAATAGAAATGGATCTGAATGAATGCAGTCTGAAGCCATGGACGATGTATTTCGACGGATCCAGCACAATGAAATGTGGGGCTGGAATAGGGATTGTCTTAGTCAGCCCGTTGGGAGAATCATTTCGATTCTTAATCAAGTTGAACGAATATTGCACCAATAACCAGGTCGAATACGAGGCCTTGATACTTGGGTTAGAGATACTACTCAACATGGAGGTGACCCACGTATCCATTAAGGAGGACTCGCAATTGGTTATCCAACAAGTAATATGAGCCTTTAAATGCCAAAGTCCATCAGTTATGGCATTATTAGATATGGCCAAAGAATTGGTATAACGATTTGATCATGCTGAGTTGGAACACGTTCCAATGGCGAAGAACGAATTGGCCAATAGCTTAGCCCAAACAGCTTACGGGTATAAGCAGACAAGTATCGGTGGAATATGTAAGAGCGGAGAGGTCAAGCCAGCCCTAATAAGACAAAAAAGGCTGGCGGACGTCATGACCATTGAAGCCAAAGAGAATGACGATTGGAGAAACGAAATCAAGGTTTTTCTAGAACATCCTGAAAGAGAGAATGACCAAAAGCTAAAACTTAAAGCCTTGAATTATGTAGTCTCAGGAGACGTGCTATATAAAAAATGACATGATAGTTTGTTATTAAAGTGTGAAGGGCCATCTGAATCTAAAACTATCATGGCCGAAGTACATGAATGGGTTTACGGGGCTCACCAAGAATGAATAAAGATGAGATGGTTGATCATACGGAGCGGCTATTACTGGCCGGAAAATGGGAGAATCGTGCATCTCGTACGCCAAATGATGCATTGCTTGCCAGAAACACGGGCTTATTCAAAGGACACCATCGACCGAGATGGTCCCAATCATTAAGCCATGGCCATTCATGGGATGGGCGATAGACTTGATAGGGAAGATCTACCCAGCATCAAGCAAGAGGCATACTTTCATCATCATCGCTACAGATTTCTTTACCAAGTGGGTGGAAGCCATCACAGTTGTGGAAATCTCTCAAGAACAGGTCATCAAGTTTGTAAAAGAGCATATAATTCACCGATTTGGTATACCACAAACAATAATGGTAGACCATGGCACCTCGTTAAACGGTGAAAATGTGAAAGATTTCTTAGCTGAATACAGAATCCGTTTGGTGAACACTACCCCTTACTACCCTCAGTCAAACTGTCAAGCAGAATCGTCCAATAAGATTCTTAAGGGGTTGATTCGAAAAATGATAACGGACAATGCCAAACGATGGGATGAACATTTGAGTCATGCTCTGTGGGCCTATAGGACGTCGCCACGAACGAGTACTTCAGTGACGCCGTTCCAGTTGGTGTATGGTCATGAGGCTGTGCTTCCAGTAGAAATGAATATCGAATCCGCCAGAGTAATGTTACAATAAAGGCTGACAAAGGAAGATTACAGTGAGGCGATGATCCAGAATTTATTGGAGTTGGATGATATTAGATGCGATGTGCTAAATCGTCTAGAAGTACAAAAGAGGAAAATAGCCAAAGGGTATAACCTCAGAGTAATGGCTAGATCGTTCAGGGAAGGTGAACTAGTATGGAAAACTGTATTGCCATTTGGTTCCAAGGACCCAGCATACGGCAAATGGTCGCCCAACTGGGAAGGCCCGTTCGTGGTGAAAAATGTGTTACCATATGGAGCATATCATTTACAGGACCTGAATGGAAGAGTTCATGCAAGAGTGATAAATGTCAAGTATTTGAAGAGATATGTGCCCTCTTTGTGGGAACATTAAAATATTTCACTAGAACAATAATATAATTGCATTACATATGGACGAAAACGTCCTAAAAATATAAGGAATAGACGATTCAATGTCTTACAAAATCATTAGTTTTGATCCAAAGAACGCCGAAAATTCCAAGGCAGCTCCTTAATGGCCGAAAGTGTCTCCCTCCTCAGGCGTCATTCGTTCTGTATCTCCACACTCGCCACATCCAAATCAGCCAAGCTCTTCTCAATATTTAATCGGGCCAGCCCTTCGTACTCTCCCATAGAATTATTCATCTCTGTTACTTGAGTAACAATGGTCCTTCTCTTGGCCTCTCTTCTCATACGGCTTTCATCAACTAGACGTTAAATCTCTTGTAATTGTCGCTCCAGGTCAAGGAGGACCAACTCCTCGGTCATCATCTCGTCCGTAGTTCCCCTCAGGGACTGATGAAGGGCGTCAAGAGCACCATGGAGCGTTTCTTTCCTCATTACGAAAGAACGAAGGCGACCCTTTGGCTGTGCATAATGCGATACCGAGAGAGAAGGGCTGTTATGCCGTCTTGCATTTCTTGGAGAAAAATTCGATCATCCACTGATAAGGGCAAGGCAGGAATGGCCAGTAACCGACTTAACTCAGAGGAGCGTTTTTCTATTTGAATGATGTTTTTTGGTCGAGCAGCCTGGCCGACCTCCAGCGCAGCAAAAGAGGCATATTGTCCGAGAATTTCCCGAAAGCCCTCCAGGTCTGTACTGATGTTGACCGAAGGTGAAGATGGCCGAAAAGAGGCGGAGTACAAACGCCTAAAGCGGTCCAAAGTGTTCTGGACCGAATGCAACAATGGGTCGGACACCTGCGTACGAAAGAAAGAATTAGCAAAATGAAATAAATTAAAAAATAAAAACATGAGCTAAAGGAAAGAAGAGAAAGACTTACCACCCCAGAACCTGAACTGGATAGCCGATCCTTCAATGCCTCATATGCTACGGCATGTGGCTGTATTGGTCCCTGCTGAATTAAAGGTTCTGAAGATGAAGGATGATGGGGGATAAGAGCCAGCGGCCATGCGGCCTGAGGAAGCGGCGACTGAGCATGAGAGTCTTGTGGTAAGACGGGAGACTCAGCCCGAGGAGGCGATGATCGTTCAGTTGGCACTTGGACTGTGGGAACAGGAGCTAAAGAAGAAGAAATCGTGAGGGCCTGAAGGAACGAATGTTCAAGCACGAGAGACCCCGTTTGAGAAGGAGAGAGCGGATGAACCGAGGATAACAGTTGTGCAAATGTCGAAGTCTGGGGGACAGAAGCACTTGGGGATGCTGCTTCTGGTATTGAATGTTGCGGCTCTTTAGTAGGCCGAACATCTACAAATGAATCATGATCGACTCCGACTACTCCTCCTTGCTCCATAACGGGACCCTTTGTCGCTTCATCCTCGTCTTAGAGCAGCTAAATGGCCGGTGTTTCTGCAGGTCCCACCTCCTCCCCCCCGCCAGTTGGAGCTTCGGTCCTCAAAGTCTGCACCGTTTCGGGCATTGAGGAAGACCACTCAAGCCTAAGCATCTGCACAAGACACACAATTATGATCTTCGAATACATCGAATTTATGTGCAAAAGAAGACATGTCGCAAACTCATACCTTAGAGTGATGAATGAGCGGCACATCCGAGTCAGAACTACGGCTGGGGGAAGGCCTACTAAGGGAAGGTTTCTTCCTTTTAGCAAGTTTTATTCTTTTGGGCCTAGACGCCTCGGCCGTTTCCTTTGATCCCGTCGGCTCAAAAGACTTGGGGACAAAGGGATGGAAGAAACATTTCTTGCAGAAGGCAAAGAAAAAAATCGTTCACGGGTCGATGGCCAGAAACGATCAAAGTAAGGGTGAACAGATGTAAAATGAGCAAAATGAGCTTTGATAAAAGAAGACAACAAAGAGCGGACCTCCACCAAGGAGTCCCCAACTTCAGAAACAGAAAAGACCGTAAAATGGTCCGATGATGCAGAGTACGAATGAAAGAAAGCAAGAGGTCACCCTTGGACGAGGCCAAATTGGCGGGCTACGAAGTTGGGTGAATACACCTCCACTCCGGCTTTACCATTGGCCCCAGTCAGGATATCATGGATCAGTTCGCGGTTGCATAAAAATTTACGTCATATGCGAAGACATGATTCGTCCTCTTCCGAAAGAGGAAGGTCATGAACGAAGGACGGACTGTCCGACTCAGAAAAGGGGAAAAATGAGGGAACCCGAGGGAATGTATAGAAATACTCAAAAACAGCTCGGGGACTGAAAGAAGTTGGCCGCAATTAAGAAAAAATAAGACCGGCACAAGTGTAAGGATGAGTTGAATCAATTGTGCCGAAAATAAGCTCTCAACCAGAGTTGAACAAGCCACAGGGGACCCGAGGCAATGGGTGATGCCCTCGACCGAAGTTGTTTTTGGAGGACGGCCAGTCCCCGATATATGGCAACCAATATAAAGGAGACCAGGTCGAAGTGACGGCCGTGGGCAAGATCAGAAGTGATAGGAAGATAGCCCGCTACAGGTTTCTAGCTAGGTGCACAAATGACGTATTTGCACAGCCAGTAATGAAGAAACGATGTTCGCTCTAACATCGAAACCGTACCGACCGATTTTGAAAATGCACGAATAAAAGAGGAATAGGACGAAAAAGATGAAGAATCCGTTGTTGGATGAGGGAAATAAAAAGTTGTGGAGGCCGAGATGGTCGCTCCAAGAGGATCTAGTCCAGTAAGGGCACCAATATCACGAAGGGTAATAGTGAAGGGCCCGACCGGAAAGATGAACACATTGTACTTAGAAGACCAAAAAAGCAAAGAAACATGAAATAATTTTCGGCAAAAGAGGGCAAAGCTGATGAAACCTTAATGAAATGAAGAATGTGATGTTTCTCTAGAAAGGCTCGAGTGTCCGCATCTAACAACATACGTTGGAACCATGCTTTGAATGCGGTGTCGGGTTTAGGCCAGGTGAGGATAGGATTGAATTGAACAAGAGGAGAAACGTTAAGCGGTTCAGAAAACAAGAGGCTGGAAGAAGAAGGGAACTGTTGAGCCAACGGGACCGATGCAATAGCATTATCATTAGTGAAGATAGGGCTTAGAGCACGTTGGCCGAATTCCTCATCAAGAGTTTGAAGGCCAAAGACGCCCATATAAGAATCTTCCAACGCCAACTTATAATCAGTGAAAGTTGAGGCGCTAGTTTTAGGAGCAGAAGATGAAGAAGCCATTAATAACAGAATGACGGAAAAGCGATATAAAAAATGGGTTTGCTAAGGAAGTCGAAGGTAAAGTGAGAGCCTGAATAAGGTGAATCCTTATGTAACATGCGAAAGGTTTAACTTGGGACATGTGTCACTATACGAGTCGTGAAGAAGTGAAAGCGGCGGGAAAATGAAAAAAGATGAAAGGTTGCCCTAGACAGGTATTCGAAAGCAATTCGCTACAAGGATGACGTGCGATGAAAGAAAACACGGAAGTGACATAGAAAACGGCTCTTAAATGGGCCTCATGATGAGGAAAGAGCTGCGCATTTATTGCAGACATGATGGGCTCACGTAGAACTCGAAAAGGCAGTCCGACAAATTATAGGACGAATAGTTCCGCTCTGGACTTCTACCTAGCTCGACTTTACGGCCTCAGCCTTCAACGGATCGGCCGAGCCTCCAAACCTTAGCATTAGCTTCCAAGATCGGCCAAGAACAGAAGCACTGTTACCTTCCAGAAGCATCGCCAAGGCTCCCTCCATTATCAACACAAGCAGCAAAGGCAAAGATGATATGACAAGACCATTCAGGCCACAGGCTTATTTGGGCAGAAAGCCAAACTTAGGGCAGAGAGCCTCCTCAATCAATTAGACAGCACGTGGAAAAAACCTTTCACATGACAACAGTACCATGGCTTTGGAAGTATACAAAAGGGGGGAAATGAAAAGACAACACAACCACCTATTTAAAGGCCAATCTTATTTAAGCCATTACGACCAGACTCTCCATAGTCAAACAAAGTCCCGAAAATGAGAGATAAAAGATTGGGAGAGACAGAGCAAAGTTGGGAAAAGAAGAAGCTATGCATGAAAGATAGACCACCAGAGGTGGAAGCTTCTTTTAGTAAGGTGTGAAATGGAATGTAAGAAGACTCGCTAACGGCCATCCACACGGCGTAAGGTGTGAAATGAAATGTAAGGTTGTGGATGGGCTGCGTCCGTTAGCGACAACTGTCCGGGACCCTCTGTGTGGAAGGTAACGCATCTCCCGAGTTGCGAATAGGTTATGCTCGTTAACGACAGCTAGCCTTGGCTTCTTACACGCGGAGCATGCTGCTTACCTGGGGTCCAGATTCTCCGGACTGGGGGTTGGCCGAAGGATGGACCGGTCGAAGGCGGAAGGAGATGGTCATACAAGTTTTGATCGGTCCAATATATACGCCCATATAATGATGTGGGTGGGCTACAGCCGTCAGCGGCAGTTATCCAGGAGCCTCGGTGCGGAAGGTACTGCATCGCCAGGTTGCGGATAGGTTACGCCCGTCGACAACGGACGACCATCTTCCTTGGCATAGGAGATTACAGCACCCAGCCTCACGAGTACTATGGTGGGGTTTGGGCCAAATGGATAAAAGAAAAGCCCATCGGGCAACCCTCGATTGGTGGGTGTAGTGGTATTCCCTGAAACGAGGAAAGAAAGAACCGAGATGGAACACTGAAAAATTCACCTCGATATTCACTTCTAGTTCAATCAAGGTAAATTTGGGGGACAATTGTTGACTAACGAAAATCTCCACCATAGGACGAAATCGCCATGGGCCGAAAGATAGAACGAAGGAAAGAAGGACGATGGATCGAAGAACGACAAAGAGCTTGTGATTCTTGGACCAGCGGTTAGGATGAAAATCCATGATGCGGTTACTTCCACGGTCGTAGCAGTTGGACGGTTTTCCCTTTGACCCAGCGGTTGAGACACGCAGCTTAGCGGTTATAGGCACGATCCAGCAGGTACAGAGAGATATCGGAACCGCCTAAAACGGTTGATAGGCGTCACTATAAAAGATTATATACACCGAGAGTACAAGCCCCCGAAAAAATGAAAACTCAAATGAGCATATGTTTATTTTTCATTTCTTAGATTATAATCTTAGGACTGTAACTTGTGTATTTGCGCCCCTTGTAGGCTTATTCACTTAATCAGACACCATTCGCTGGGACTTTATCTCAGGAGATTTGAACCTTACACGCTCTTCTTTATTTACGCATAAAAATTGCGCAAACACATTCATAAACATTTCATTATCGAATTCAAGTCCATAGATATTGGAAAGAGTGACTTATTGAACGAAAGAGTTAAGAATTACCACACGAACCCAGTTCCCTAAATGTGTGTTTCACACACGAGCTAATCACCAAACTCTAAACTCTGTAGATGCATGCACTTGCATATAGCATTGCGACCGGCGACAAGGCATATCATCTTCAGCTTTCTAGACGATATAAAGGTGTGATTGGACCAAGTTGCAGGTGTGCAGTGTCTCTTTCCCAAGTCCTTAGTGAGGGAAACTTTCCAAAAATGGAAAGATATTAAATAAAATGCATGTGCATGGATATGGATATGGGTCACTGCAACTCATCATGAAAAGAATATATTCCATTTATCTCCTCTGAAATTGAACTGTCATGAATTTGATAAAGATGAATAAAATAAACCTTTTATCTACGAGGCAGATTGATAAATTATGTCTCGTATTCGAATTTGGATTTAGTATTGAGTGGAGCGATACTAACTTTTTCATACTTTTCCGCTACATATATTTTAATAGTAATATACAATCTAACTCCTCCAAAAGTGATTGGTGGAATCTAACAAGCCAATCTCTAATCGTTCACTGGCTATAAATAGAGACACTTGAAGACATAAAAACGGCAACCCGTAAGTGAATGAATATTGTAGATAGAGGAAGAGAGGCCTGACATGAGAATAAGAGTCTAGTTTGGTAGCCAAGGATGACTTGCCTGATCCTTCCATTTTAAGTACTGGTTTCAGTTTCATTATTATTTTAGAAACACTTACTTAATTTGTTGTGTTACCAGGCAGTCACCTTGGCTATCTTGACAGTCTCTTTCTCTCATGCCGGGCCCTTCTCTTCTTCTCCAAGAATGACTTGCCTGCGGCTATTAAATTACCTTTAAGCCGTTGTCGTTTTGGTTGCCAGGCAGTCTCCTTGGCTAAGCTGACATCCTCTTCTCTTCTTCCTCCATGAAGCATCCCTATTTTCAAATGGTTAAACTTTTTCTTTTTTAAATTGGGCGCAACGCGAGAACTTCTTAAGAAGTCATTCATCTTAGTATAAAAAGCAAAACTCCTTTAACCAGGGAGTTTTTATAAGATCCGCTGTATTAATTATACTAATCACACTAATGCAAGTTACATCTACCCTAGATTATGGTACCATAAATAGTTCACATCTTTTGCTTCTCGTTTTAGGTCCATGAATCTTTTTTCTTTATATTGTCAGTGTTAAATTTATTTATTTTATCATAATAATATATTATGCCGAGGAACTCAAAATATAAAAATGATATTAGATTCCGAAAATACCAGGACGGAAAATGATGAGTGCTGTAGTAATAAATGATCGAATACAGATTCTGCAGCAACAAAATAAGGAAACCATCGAATATATAGCAGCAAGAAAAATCATTGGGAGAATTTGACAACTCAAAGCAACTGCTAGAAGCACGACATCCCTCCATGAGAAGAGAAGCTTTCAAAATATCTTGCCTTCGTATATATCATGAATTTCTCCATACATATATTTGGGTACTATAAAACAATGTAATTTTTTTTATTCTCACAAAATTTTCATAGAAATAAATAAATTTCATAATGATAAAGCTAAGATTTTATTAAAAATTATATGAGTGTAATAACTAGGATTTTGCTGCTCTATAATGTTTGGTAAATATTGTAACTGTGATTTGGAAGTTAAGTTGATTTTACGAAAAATCAATAATATCTTTTTTTGTTTAATCAAAATTATATTTATTAAATATTTTTTTTTAATTTTAGAATTTGTATCCCGTGTTAATTTTTTTGTGCTTAATTTTGTTATAAATTTATATTACATGTGTATGTATAATAATAAATGATTAATTATAAATTTTTATTTAATAATTATTAAACATAATTTATAAAAAAAAAAATCAATATAAAATTAGTTTAGGCTATAACGTCTTCCATTTTCTGACGATGTGACTTTGTAAGCCACAAACATCGCAGGACTAGTCAGGCCCTAAATGATATGATATAAAATAGATGAGTAATGATACACTCACATATATTTTCACTTATAGTTTTACAAACTCTTTCACTGTAGCTACAGTGATTTACTGTAGATCACTGTAGCTACAGTGAGAGAGTTTGTAAAATTTTAAATGAAAGTGTAGGTGAATGTATCATTTTTTAAAATAGATTGAAAAAAGATCGGCTGAAGTTGTGATCATGGGTTGATGTTGGCACTTGAATCGTGTCGTGTGACCAAGATGATAAAGGATAGAATCATGGAAGATCATGCAGGAGAGAGGGACGTGGGTCAAGTTTTTGCTTGAAAAATTAAAAAGATAAGAGTTTTGGGGATATTTGAGATGTCTTAAAATGTGGTCTCTATCTAAGAGCGGTCTTAGATAAAGATAGCTCACATATGGAGACTTTAAATTTAAGTAAAGTTATCATGAAAAATCAAAAATAAATCTTTTTTTATTGATAATGGGTCACATATATCTAGGACCCCAAAATATAGGTCCGCCCATGCTAAAAAAAAAAATCACATTTAAGATTTAAAATTTAAATCTTAATTTTAGGCTAAATTCTAAAACCGAACTAAATATATGTGTTAATTATCCTCATAACCGCCTATTGGCTTGTAAATGCATATATATGCCTTTGAGCCAAATGGATGCACATGCACATGCCAAGTGCCAACGTCGATGTTCAATGAAAGTAGGCCAAGCAAGCTTATATTATCAGCTTACAGCTTTAATTATTTACAATATCCTTCAGAGGATCTAAAAGGTCACAGCAAGTTGCCCAGCGATTTTGCCTGGTAAACAATCCCAATTTGCCACGTGGTACCTTCTAGGGTTTTCCTAATTAGTAGTAGTGGAAATTCTCTGTCCAAAAAATAGAAAAAGAGACGAAATAAATTGCAGGAGATCACGGCAGCAACTAAAGAGAACATATTCCCCTCTCAAGTCTGGATTAAATATATACGTGGAAAATATTAGATAAAAGAAAAACAAAATTAAACTCAATGTCGTCTGATTTTTATTTATTTTTGTTATAATGGATATAAATAAATAAATAAACAGAGACTGCAAAATCTGGAACTGGCATCCCATTGGTGCATGAAGGGGGAGGCCTAAAAATGAAGCAAAGTGTCCAGTTCGGTAGCCAAGAATGAGTTGCCTGATATTTTTCAAGTCGGTTTGAAAATATCGGTTAAATTATTTTTATAAAAGATAAGATTGTGGGGTATTATTAGGCAGTCATTTTTTTGGCTAACTTGACAGACTCTTTTCTCTCATGCTATGTGCATGCTTGCTGGTGCCCTAGCTAAATGAAGATGGATCTTACGTGAAGATAAAGAGTTTGTTTCATAGCCAAGGATGACTTGCCTGCGGCTATAAATTTGCATTATTAATAGGTTTTCGAGCTACGAGTCGTTATTTATAGCGGAAATCTTGTACATTATTGGATAGTACGAATGCCTTTGTTTGGTTGCCAGGCAGTCTCCTTGGCTAAGCTGACAGGTTCTTATCTTTCATGTCAGGCCTTCTCTTCTTCAATATTAATTGGCATTAAATAGGAGAAGCTACAGATTTCAGGTTTGTATGAAAACGAAGGAGACAAGCTATGAAATGAAATAACGTCAATAACTATATATAAAGAAGCATATAAAGAATAGTGTGACTCTAGCATTACTTGACGACTAAATGTATAATTAGGTTTAAATTATGTATTATTAATATTATCTAATT